>SNRZ01000187.1:0-97500 GCA_008729115.1 Dirofilaria repens
TTATAATTTTCAATTAAAATTATCAGAACAGCAAAAAAAAAGAAATCATGATTAAGAAAAATCATGATTAAGGTTTTACAATTACGAGATGAATATATCATGCCATATAATGCACCAGCACTTATCTTCGTTGATCGACCAGGAAATTTGAATGATCCCAAAAATGTTCATATTTTGAATCAAATCGTAAGCATATTTCAATATTTTTTTTTATCATAAATATTTTTTAATCATTAATTTTATCATTATTTTATTAATTCATACATAAAAAATAAAATAAGTGTTTTGCAGTGGTACGTGATAAGAATTATTTAAAAATTAAATTAATAAGATGAAAATATATCGGAAAATATTAAGCAGAAAATATTAAGCAAAATTTTTATCATTTTATTTGTTTTAAGATTAGTATTTTAAATAGCTCATACTGTAGTACTTATCATACAAATTCGATGATATAGTTGCTTACCCAAAAACCAATAATATATGGTAATTTTACGGAAATATTGGAAAATACGGTAAATTTAATAAACAATATATGAATTAATTTTAAGCGAAAAAAAAAAATGATTTTTTTTTGCTAATCTATTTTTTCTAAAAGTATAATCGATTGAAAATTTGATTACAGAAATTAGAAAAATTTTTTGCTTAATTTTTTTCTTTTTTGAATTAATTTTAAGCAAAAAAAAAAAAAGTTCATTGAATTAACAAATCATTTTTAAACTTTTTCTTGAAATTTCACGATGACCTTGAATGATGTAAAGAATTACTTTATTTTTTAGTTTTTAATTTCTACAGTATTCCAATCATTTACTTTCTTTTTTTTCCGATTTCCGTAATGCGAAAAAGAGAAAAATAAATTAGACGATGAAATAAATTTTAGGTAATTGATTTCGAAGTATTACCAACTTCGGTAGGAAAATCAGGAACAGAATTTTGGCTGCGAGATTACTATGATTTCATTGATTCCTTAGAACGAAATTCACTGGATGGTTTAAGTGATTCTAATCCGTAAGCTATTTCATTCCTTCATAATATGAAGAATTTTTTTTTTATCCATATCCATTTTTTTTATCTACAATTTTAATCCTTCTTAAAAAAAAAAAAAAATTTTAAAAATGATCTGATACTGATGAAGTTTTCCAACAAACGTCTGTCATCAGAAAGATGTAAATGTCATTTTTTTTTTTTTTGTACTTGAACTTTCAGTGATAACGAAATAAATAAGAATGATGAAGATTTTTTTATACTTGAACTTTCAGTGATAACGAAATGAACAAAAATTCGAATAGGAATTCAACAGCAATTAGCATTAAACAACATGATTTAAAAAATTTCCTTGATTGGCCAGAATTTCGTCATTGGACCGGATTTTTACAATTTAATTTCGATGAATAGTTAGTTATTATGCTTGCCTAATTTGATATTATCTTTATTATCATTATTATTATTACATATAGTGTAAAATTTATTGATAATTATCAATTTATAAAGTTTTGTCGTTTCATTTAATATTTTCAAATTTATATTCATTTAATATATAAAAATGTTCATTGTCATTTAATATATAAAAATGTCATTTAATATTTTCAAAAAAAATTTAAAAATTTACATCTTAATCAATTGATTATCATAAGCATTTTATGATCGAATTTTTAATTGATGATATGCTTATCATAGACATATATATACATATGAAAAAAAAAATGTTATCATAAGCAAAAGATTTTATGATCGAATTTTTAATTGATGATATGCTTATCATAGACTTATATATATATATATATATATATGATTTGCAAAATTGTATAAATTAATCAAATTGATCGAATTGTATTTTCAAACATACTAAATTTTGTTTATTTCTACTTTAGTGGTGTAGAATATTTGAAAAGTTATTTCTTCAAGATATCATCACGCGCTGATCTTAGAAAATGGTCCAATCGTGCTAAATTATTGAATCAATTACGAAATGTTGCTGATCGGGTATTTTCAACAATTTACAACATTTTTTTTTTTTTTCATTTTTCTCTTCCTTAAAATATAACCTTTCGTTATTTATTTTTTTATGCATCATCATTTATCATCATATTACGTATTTCACTTATCGATATTTTGCTTCTTTTTTTTTTCTTTTTTTTGCTTTTCTGTTTCGTATAGAAAAGCAAAAAAGAAAATCATAAAATATCGGAGAAAATTCAGGGAAACACAATAAATCATAAAACATCGGAAAGTATTTGAGAAATATAAAAAATGTTAATGAAATAATAGGATAAGTTTAGGAAAGTATGAAGAAAAAAAAAAAAAAAATAAAAGATTATGAAGTACAAAGGAAATGAAAGTTTCTAATTATTTTCAATAAACTTTTGACATTTCGCACTTTTCATCATCTTTTTATGTGTGATAAAAAATTGCAAAAATCAGTGATAAGAAAAAATGATCAAACATAGCGTATAATTTCGAGCAAATAAGAGTAATAAAAAGTTGCAAAAATCAGTGATAAGAAAAAATTGATCAAACCTAGCAATCGAGCAAATAAGAAATAGGAAAAATCATGCTCAAAATAGGAAAGATTAGGCTCAAAATTAGAAAAATCATTCTCAAGATAGGAAAGATTAAACTCAAAATAATCTTGATAACAATCATAAATTTGCTATATCAAATTGATAATTATTGATTGAGGATTTAGTAATTAAAATCAATTTCATAATATACAAAAATATTTTGTATTCATAATTTTTAAAATTATTAAGTACTATGATAATTATATTTTGATTAATAAATTTCAACTTTTTATATATTTCTCTGAAGTATAAATTGATAAGATTAAATTTATCAACTCTTTTCCGGCTATCATTTTTGGATTATTTTTTTATATCAGTTATTAGATTATTTTTTTATATTTTAAACAGTAATTCATTTTGATTCATAAATGACAATATCATTTTTCTAAACACTAATATATTCGAGATTGATAAATTACAGTATCCGGAACATGAAGTTTATGTTTTCGATGATGATGCAAAATTTCTGGATATAATTGGAACATTGCTATATCAGACAATTCAATCATCTTTTTTTACCGTGATTTTTATGATGTTTATTTGTTTTCTTTTTATACCAAGTTATGCTGCTGTTCTTATCACTACGTTCTCGATTATAAGTATTTTCATTGGTAAGTTCAAAATTTTATTCTTTTCTTTTTTTTTTTTATGCATATTAAATGAATGATAAATAGGATAAATTTTAGAATGATTAAAATTGATTTGAGATAAATTAATTAGGCTAAATAAATTTTTTAAATAAAATACTGATAACATACATTAATTATAGGTGTATTTGGTATGTTATCAATATGGGATGTTGATTTAGATCCAGTTGTTATGTCAGCTTTAATAATGTCAATCGGTTTTAGTGTCGATATTCCAGCACATATCATTTATCATTTTTTGCCGCTGGTTTGTTTTTTTTTTAAAAAAAAAAAAATTTTAATTTTATTTGATATATTTTTAGTTTTTTAATTATAATAATTTAATTTGTAATAATAATATAATAATAATCGTAAAGAATTAATCATATAATAATTTAATTTGTAATGATAATAATCATAAAGAATTAATCATATAATAATTTAATTTGTAATGATAATAATCATAAAGAATTAATCGTAAAAATCAAATATTTTCATTTGAAAATTTTAATTAGTAATTTATTTCATTTTGCTTTTTTTTTTTAAATTTTGTTCGACTATCATTTAATCATTTGAAATTTCATCATAATTGATAAATATTTCCATATTTAAATAATAGGATATAAATAGCGTTTATTTAGGATATCAAAGTTTTCTGTTTTATAAAAATAAGTTGATTAATTCAGTTGATTAAAATGCTGCTATCACTAAGGAAAATAAATGAATTAAGTTAGAGATGGAATTTTCAATTTTTGTCTTTTTTTTTTCTAGCAATCATTAAATATCATCTAATCTTTTTATGATTAATTCTTTTTTTTTTTATCAATCATCAAATATCATCTAATCTTTTTATGATTAACTCTTTTTTATTTCAATTGTTTAAATTGCTTTTAAATTTTACTCGAATTTAATATAAATTTGTCCATGTGTAATGAATATCTGTGCTGCATAGTTTTTATAAGTAATGAAATAGAAATTATCAATTCCAAATTCCATAAAGAATTAATTATGCATTCTAATTCTAATTTCTAATTTTTTACCATATATTTTTGAAATATATCTTTAGAATATTGATAAGCCTCTGAAGCAAATAGAATTAAGAATTAATAGAATTAAGCAAATAGAATTAATTAATTATATATTCAAAATTTTTTTCATTATTTATAAAACTTTCTTTTCATTTTATTATGATTTTTTTTTTTTTTAGGTCAAGATACAATTGAAGCTTCACTTCAACATTGTCTTGGAACAATTGGATTTCCAGTTCTTCAAGCTGCAATCTCGACAATACTTTGCTTATCCAGTATACAATTCAGTTGTCTTCGTATGGGTCATGTTCGTTTTGAAAATAATCCTTTCCTATCAACATCTTTCTTTTATTCTAATTATTTTAATGTAAAAGTTGAAGAGACAAGAAAGCTTTAAGATTTTCATATTTCAAAATACTCGAAATATTTATTTACATATTTCGAAATACTCGAAATACTTTATTTACATATTTCGAAATACTTATTTCATATTTCGAAATACTCGAAATACTTATTTACATATTTCGAAATACTCGAAATACTTATTTCATATTTCGAAATACTCGAAATACTTATTTCATATTTCGAAATACTCGAAATACTTATTTCATATTTCGAAATACTCGAAATACTTATTTATATATTTCGAAATACTCGAAATACTTATTTCATATTTCGAAATACCTTAAATTTAAAAAAAAAAAGATTAAACTTAATTTCTCGCATTAAAAAAAAAAACTATTCAAATTTTCTCACTCTCTTTTTTAGGAAGATATTTTAAGGAAAATTATAAATTACAAACGATTCATATTCGATTATTTAGGTTTTTGTAAAAACGATGGTATTGGTTGTAACAATTGGATTTATACATGGTGTAATCATAATACCGGTATTATATAGTATTCTATCCGTATTCGTTTACCTGGACGAAAAAAAATATTCAAAATTAATACTGTAACAACTCCAAAAACTGTTACATCATCACCAGAAAATTTAACTGTTACGCTTGCAATTGATGCGGAATTGAAAATTTCCATCCAATGAGGAGAGTATACATTTCTTAATTTTTTTGTTTTCAAGTTGATATTGATTTTTTTTCGACAGTAATATTTTTTTACGACAAATTTGGATTGTTTTTTTTTTTTTTTTTTAAAAACAATTTCTTTGTTAACGAATTATGATTTATCTGAAGAGGATCAAATGATTAAGATTTCGGTTTAATGAAGGTTTTGCTCTAATAAATACAATTATAAAATAAAAATTTGATAATAATAATGATAATAATTTTACTATTTTTTTTTGTACAAGTGATTATCTGATAAAAAGAAGGTAATCATCCTCTTTAGATAAAACAATAGGCATTTATTTAAAATTATTCACAAAATGATAGAAACAAAAACAAAAAAAAAAAAACAGCTACGAATTTAAAATAAAATAATATTACAGTTAGCTGTACAAGTGAAAAAAAAAAAAAGAAAGAAAAATTTTTCTTTAAAAAAATGCAATTCAAATATCATCATTATTTAGTTATGAGATACGTTGCCAAAGAATGATAGTAATAATTATTGATTATCGTAATTATTAATTTCTTTTCGCCACAAAAATATGAAAATATGAGATTCCAAAATTTCGATTAAAAAATTATTTAAGTTCCTGTCATTTTGCATCTTTCTATCCTCCAACATAAATGATAAAGCGATAGAGCTGAATTATTGTTGACAAATTTTTAATTTTCATTTTATCGTCCTTTGTGAGCTTGAGCTACAGCTATCTGTAAGCATTGTATCCATTCTTCAGCTTTGCTTTGATCATTAGCCTATAATTTGTAAAAATTAATTCAATCGAAATTTTCATATTTCTTATGTTTAGTAGTAGTAATTTAAATCAAATATTTAAACAGTCATTTCTACCATAATTACATACTTTAATGTATTGCGAAAATGTTGCGAAAAAGTTTCAAAAACTAGCAAAATGTTGCGAAAAAAAGTTCCAAAATAATTTTTAAATATAAAAGAGAAAAAGAAAATAAGTTGATTTTTTCTTCTTTTTTTGCAATTATTCTAAGTTGCAAAATGCTTTAAATAATTATCATTAAAATTATCAATAAAATTGACGAAAATAAGCAAAGCAAAAAAAAAAATTCTTTTTTCTTATTATATATAGATATTTGTTTAATTTATAAACCATTTCATTAGGACGGGAAATTTAATTTATTAAAGTTATTTTTGGAAATACTTTTATTTTGATCTAAATATGTATAGTGAATTGATAAAGGTAAAAAAAAAATATGGGTAAACAAAATATAGATGAATTATTTTAAATAAATTTATAATTTTGTAATTAGCCCTGTTATTGCAATAATTTGATATTCATTTTAGCACAGGTGAAATGTCTATAATATTTATTTTTTATTTTATTTTTTTCTTTTTGATTTTTCGAAATATTTGTTAATTAAATGTGTATAAAATTATTTGCATATCCTATGTTATTGTTTAATACAAAAAAAAAAAAAAAAAAAAAAAAAAAACAATTTCGAGCAATTTTTTCCATTAGCGATATTAATTTACCTTTAAAACGTAGGAAATATCATCATCAGTAAATATCTCAAATGCTTTTGGCAATGATTTACGACTTTTCCTTCCTTTACCAAGTGATTTCACGGAACGTATTTTTCGTAGATCAAGAGCTGGCGAGATAATTTTATCCTCTGCTTGCTAAAAATTTGCATAACTAATAAATATTTTGAATTCTGTTTTGATGTTATAATAATAATTTGAAATTAATAATATTAGAAATTAATCTTCATTTTATGTTTTTAAAATATTTTGCTATAAAAATTTAACATACATCTGAGGTATCATCTCGACAAATTAATGCTGAACCAGATAATGTGAAATATTTAGTATGCCAACGTTTCAGGAATTTCCATCTTCCACGTTTCTCTTTTAGCTGACCTTCAAGAACTGGTAAATGCGGTGAATCTGGTCGCAGAATCGTCCTGTAAAAATCAATGATGACATATGTCGTAAAAGACTAAATAAGACCGATATTAGATCTTTAATCAGTCAATTGTATGATGCAAAATTAACGGATGTAACTTTCTACAAAAACATTTCTGAAATTATTTTCAAATAAGAAATATCATGATCTTACTTTAAAATTCTGAGCATGATTATCAATTTAAATTAGAACTTTGATCTTGAGCAAAGCTATAAATTATAATTGAGTATGATAATGTGATCACTATATTTTAAAATGATATCAATGTAATGACCATATTTTAAAATGATGTTAATGTAATCACTATATTTTAAAATTTTGATATCAATGTAACGACTATATTTTAAAATGATGCTAATGTAATCACTATATTTTTAGAATGATATTAATGTAATCACTATATTTTAAAATGATGTAAAATCGAAAATCAAGCAATAACCTAGCACGTTCTGGATGATTGCAACTAAAGCAAGACCATTTTTGCATTACCGTATTGTAGGAAAATGAATCAAAATAACGGGCATCAAGAAGTTCTTTCAAAATTTGTTGCTGCTCCTAGAAGAAATACGATGATATTATTCAAATACTATTTGATATTATGAATTTAGTCAAATGATGAAAAAATAAAGGCTGAATTTGAGAGAAATATTGAAACCTGAATTCGTTTAAAATATTCAAATTGTTTAGAAAGCAAACCTTATGAGCAGGAAATGCAGAAGTTACAAGTTCTAAGAATGGACGATTTCGAGTTTGTGCAGAAGGAAGAGAGCTCCAACAATTTGATAATATCTGATATGTTTCAGAACATTGGGCAATTACTTGACCTGTTGTTTCGATGCTTATTGCTTCCATCTAAATCAAATAATTTATATTTTCATTATCAATAAATTACTACAATACATTAGCAATATTTTGCATAAGAAAAAATAAAAAATTTTTTGAATTAAAAAAAAAATTTTTTTTTTGATCAAGAAATTGATTGAGAATTGATCGAGAAAATCTCGAAATTTCTCCAAAGTTTTTTTTTTTTTCTTGAAAAAGCTCATTGAATTAAGAATTGTCAAAAATACAATTGAATGTATGTCAAATAATCGAGTTATTATGAAAGATTGATGAATTAAATTTTAACTTTATTGCTAAATTTAATGATTTTAATAAATAAATTTATGTTCCTTTAAAATAAAATAATGCAAATATTAAAAATGAAAAATAATCTATAAATTTATCAAACAATAAATCAAATTATTGCGTAAAAATACATTAGATTACCTGCAAAAACATAAGATGAAGCCATACAGGAGCAACATGTGTTTTAAAACTAAAAAGTTGATTTGAATCATATATACAATGATCATCAGCTACTTGACATCGAAAATGAACCCGTATTCGATATTTTGCTCCTATAATAAATTGATAGCATTTATGATGATACTAAGAAATTAATTTTTTAAAAAAATAAAATTAAAAAGTTAATTTTAAAAAAGTAAAAACATCCATTCGTAGTATACCTTTATTACCTTCACCAATACAAAGTATTGGTATTGGATATATTTTATTGATATTATGAATATAATTTTGGATTTTACTTCGACGATGATCGACAAATTGCAATACTACATCTCCACGATCCATTCTATCCTGAAAATGTGTACTGTTTTTCTTTTTTTTTTTTAATCTTATTTTATGAACATATAAGATTAAATTGTACTCAATATTGAAAAATCAAATTAATATCGTTAAAAATAGGAATTTTTTTTAAAAAATAAATAGTATATAATGAGATAACTACTAATAATAAATTTATTTTTTATTTATTAATTCCATAACTTTATCATTAACTGATATGCTGCAATAAATTATCAGAGAATATTTTTCAAAATTTTCCATTCTCAAAATTCATTTAATCTTAAATAAAATTTATCCAACGATTTCTATTATCATTTGGAATTATCAAAATATAAAATCTAACCAAATTCTGTATTTGTTCATGTTCATATGTGGTAATATTATCTGTTGATACAGCATCACTTGTTGCTGTAGTATTTGTTGCTGTTCCAGCATGACTTGTTGATAAAAGATCATCCAATGTAGAATGTTGTTGTATTGTAGGTGCAGAATTTCCGATAGCTAATTTAGAACTTGCTGAGCTACTATTTACCGGAAAAGTAGTTTCAGTAATTGCTTTTGCATTTTTAGAAGTACCAGTAGCTATAATAGTTGCAGCAGCTGATGTCGTTATTGTAATAGCCGGTCGTCCAACAATTGATGATGACGGAATCCATTGCGAAGCATTCATTCGACGTTGATGCATTGCAACTGGACGTACTCGTCCATCTTTACCCATCTGTAATAATATTTTGATGGTAATCAACATAATATTTGGCATGATAGTATATGCGAAAATAATTTTCAAGGACATTTCAATAGAAACGAATAGTTATGTGACAATCATATTTCATCAAGTATCATTATCATTATCTACTTTATATACATACATGCATCACCGAAAAGATCATTTTATTATCATCTCTCATTCTTGATCTAATATGAAGCTTTTGAATATTTGATGCAAAATTATAACCTGTACAGCAGTAGGTAGTAATGGTGAAGGAATCGTTTGCTGTTGTTGCACTATTTGACCTTTTGGTGGTTGATAAGATGGTGGTGGACATATCGGTACAAATGCGACACCATCACAACGTCGATTGCTTTGTGATGACATTATGGATAGTGGAGAATTGCGGGATGCTGTTTCAGCAATGGCTATATTTTCACTATAAGATATTTTTAGTTATTGAATTATTTTAGAAAATTTTAGTTACCTTCAAATTTTAATTTATCTAATGAAGAAAAAAAAAATTCAAAAATTGGAAAATTTTATGCTCATTTAATTCAAAATAAAATATTTAAGAATTATTTTTTAGGACATAAATATTAAGCATACTATTAGAATAAAAGTTGAATTAGGCTGAGACATTTATGCAAAAAGTAAAATTACAATGATGACCGATTCTAGTTATATTAAGCTATTTATGTCCTAAATTTTTTTCTTTTTTGGAAAATCTTCGATTATTTTTCTGGACCTCTCGTTGACAAAAAGAAAAAAACAAATGAGTTGTTTTTTTTGCTTAGAATAATAGTGTTTGCATATATGAAAATTTTTTGATTTCAATAAATAAAAGTAAATACCAACATGTATGGATTCAAGCTACCGTATGATCGA
This sequence comes from Dirofilaria repens, assembly GCA_008729115.1. Classification (NCBI taxonomy): domain Eukaryota; kingdom Metazoa; phylum Nematoda; class Chromadorea; order Rhabditida; family Onchocercidae; genus Dirofilaria; species Dirofilaria repens. Next base: position 10,439 of record SNRZ01000187.1, read on the forward strand.
CTAGTTTGATTAATAAGCGAGCAACTTGATCGTAATCTGCTATATGCATTTGCTAAATTTTCCGTATTCTTATCAAGTTCTTGTGCTGAGAGCTCTGCCGAATCACTGATATTTACTGTTGTACGAACACCACTGAGAGACATTTAAACATTACTGAATTTTGTAGATTATTTCAAAAATTCATTGAAAACACATAAAAAAAGACAGAAGATAACTTATGATTAAACTAAACTTAAACTAAATTCAACATGAATCATAATTATCATTTTTGCAGATGAATTTAATATGTGTGTCATCGTCATTTTTGACAAATACATATGTAAATATAAGTTTGAATAAAACGAAAATGTATAACACATGTAAACGATGACTCGAATCAGAATTTTTAATTCATATATAATAAATTAATTTGGATAAATTATATATTTCTATTCTTTTGATTTCTAAATTAGTTTCGCCAAAATACTTCAATATCAAAAACATATGATTCTAATATAAATTATTGTAAAATTTAAAGAATAGTAAACGATTAATGAAGAAGAAAAAGAGTGGAAATGAAGATGAAATACTGCATAAATGTGTAAAAGAAGAAACCTTGAAATGATTGGGGCATCAGTTTTGTTGGATAACTTAGAGATGAGAGAATCATCAGAACGTTCTACACCTGTATTACTAGCAATATTGATCACCGTTGTATCTTCATGGCATCCTGCTGTTGGATAGAAATAACTGTTTCTAAATCAATACTGTTTCTAAATCAATGATAAAATATTTTTAAAATTAATTTTCCATTGATTTTTTATTACAGCAATCAATTAATTTTTTCCTAATTTCTTATGAAAGAAAAAAATCATTTCTTGCAGACTACCAATATTTTGGATCGAATTTTAGAAATCAATTTAATTTATAAATATTTTTTTTGTTGAAGAATAATTGGAAAAATAGAAATTAATAGGAAAGAGAAGATAAAATAACATTCTTAACAATATTAAACAATGTCCTTCTTTATCATTTGTCAGATAACTTAGGGTTATTGCTTCGTATTAGCTTAAGGAGAATCTAGGAAGTGAAATAATATTGCTCGAATATGCAACATTAAAATCATTTCACTTTGTAAATTATATGATGATATTCCCATTTCCGTATAATTTGACGTTTTGTAATAGCTAATAGAAATAATTCTTGTGCCTTTAATATATACTTTATTTAATCCTTAATAAATGCTTGATAATTTTTTAGTTTTGTTGACCACATCTTTTACCTGAATAGGTAAATTTCTGGCCATCATTTAATACGTATCTACGCTGTTATGATGATTGCAGTTGACATTATTAATGCTTTTAATCAGTGTCCTTCTTTATCATTTGTCAGATAACTTAGGGTTATTGCTTCGTTTTATCTTAAGGAGAAGCATAAACGTCGCAACTATTAATACTTTCATTTTTTTAGTATGAGTGCAGTTTATTTTCGGATCAATAAAAATAAAAAAATATTTCACTGCAAAAATGGATGATTTTTACAATAGCTGAAGTCTTTCATAATTTTGGAAATTTAGATAAGAATTTTAGATATATTGATAAACCTTTCTGAGAATAAAACCTATTAGAGTAACTGCAACAAACCTGCTAAGTGCTCTAATTCTTGCGCAAACAGCTGATGTAGCAGGACGTGTTTCTGGTATGGAACGTATGAACGCAAGATGCGGATGTACTGCAGCTGGAAAACATTCTGCCACACCTGCAATTAATTTTCAATAGTGAAATAATTAACGTAAAAACGAACTATATACTTTGTTGAAAGTATAGCAATAACAAGAAACATTAAAAATTCGTATCCAGTAATTTTTGATGCATTCTTTAAAAAAACATATCCTGTGATTTTGAATGCGAAATTGACAGAAAAATTTTTTCTGCATAATTTTTTACCTGTTCGATGTTAAATTTCTTCTTGCATCATATGAGATCTTAGTTCCGAAGTTTTACTATATTTGTATTTCAGAAAAAAATTATGGATCTACTGCAATCTTTCAATGCATTTCAGATAATGTAGATAAGATCTTGAAGTCCAATTGAAATATAGAATGCATATAGCGAAATTAAATACAAGATACAAACTATGTAATACTTATGTTATTTAAGCTTCATAAATTAAAGGTAACTAAAATATCTTCATTAAGAATGATAAGGAAATTGTAAAATTTATTGCTCTAGAAGTTATGCTAATTTTAACCTAAAATCTACTGATATACGAAATATTTTCATAGATTTCAATCAGTCATAGAAGGCATATATTGGGCAATGTAATATTATCAGTACTCATCTAAAATACAAGACTATATTAAGCAACATAATGATCAATTTCGTTTCACTCGAATAAATAACAGATGAAGTTACTAGTCTCAATCAATCAAAGAATTTCAGAATGACATCTAAAATTGAGCGATGCACATGTGAAACTTGGTAGCTTTAGTTAAATAGGATTTCCAGGCGATATAGAAGAGTAAAAATATACAAATGTAATTCACTAGAGTGTCGAAAAACCGAAAGTATTAGTTAATCGAATAATTAATCGAATAATTAATAACACAAATATATCCAAATAATCAAATTATTTTTACATGCTCATTATCGAACATAATGTTAGAATATTTAACATAACAAATCATTTACTATTCTCTTCTTTTTCTTATAACAAAGCTAATGTGAAATGCTTAAAATGTTGAAAAAATATGTGCCAAATACTGTTACGATCGAAGCTTTTGCGCATATTTGTATATTGTCCATCTTTCATTCCTTGTTCTAATAACCCGCTCACTGTAAAGACCAAGCATCACTGATACAAAAATGAGCTCACGAGATTATATGTTTCAAGCAGTGGTTACTCAGTGAAGCACGTAGTGGTAGTGTTCGTTATTTTCGGCTTCTTCGGGCTATTTAGTCTGTTTAAAATTATGATGATCATCTCATTTCATTTTCTATCTTAGCTCTCATATTTTTTGCAGTATTGAGCTTTCTTTCGCTTACTTTGTTCAGCTTAATTTTTACCGAATAAAATCCGTCATGATCGATTCTTTTACAACTGGAAGTTTAATTATCCATGTCTGACACCACGTAAAGAATGTTATTTCTCTAATAAATATTCCTGATGGTATATAAGAGTAAACAATATGGACAAGTTCATCATATAAGTGAACGAAAATCGTCAGAAATCTAAGAATAAAAATACCGTGGTGCGATTAAAATATTTCAGAATTTGCGGTATCTTTTGTCATGCCATGCTTTATAACTACTACTATTATTATTTTTTTTCATCCGTTGTTAAATTAGTAAAAACAATATTTATACCTTCAATTTCCTTAAGTATTGTTGGAAGGGAACCAGAAAGTCGAGAACTCATCGTTATCAGATCATCTACGGCAATATTTGCTGTATTACTATCATTTCTTCCAATAACGCCAATTATTTTAGCCATTGTTGCGAGAGTATTGTCCGAATCTGCCATTCTGTAAGCTATCACTACATTTCTTTTGTATTCTGTAATTCAGTGCTAGACATAAAATTAATTAATTTGAAAAGAAGAAGGACTACATGAAATCCTATTTCTTCATCACATCCTTGCTTAGAAAGTATTAGTTAATCGAATAATTAGAGTTGGAAAAAACGAACTGGACTAACTTAGCAGCTCGACGTAATGCATCCAGGTGTGGAACCAAAGCAAATGTTCGATTCAGTGAGATAAGTGATAAGAAAATGTGAAGGACAGCAGTGCGAGTAGGTGGGTGAAAAAGAAAAATGTCGAGATCATCCAGATATTTGAGAATTAGCTAAAATTATTTCAGCTAAATTGTTTTTCAAATAGTTTAATAAAACAAAAATGCTAAAATGCTATAATATCAAACAATTAATAATTATTTCCTTTTATCATTTGCAAATAAGCAATGTTGTTAGAAATTATGCATAATTATGTGACGTTAGTTTATTATTATTGTTTTTAATTAGTATCTTAAATTTTATTAATTTTTACGATGCAGTTATAGTTATTTGTAAAATGAAAAAGAGTGAAAAATTATTATAATAAATGTTGTCAAAATAGAAGTGCAATATAGTATGAAATTATTTGAAACCATATATTACAAAATGTATAATGTTGCAATCAATGAGATGACATCAAATTAAAAATGCTTGTGAAGACGAAGGAAGAGTCAAGCCTGATTGTTATGATTAAATAAGTAATTTAATTTGCCGAGTTCCATTTTTACGGTAATATATAAAATATTGATTTAGAATTCACTACTCTAAATCATTAAACAGAATGAAATAAATCATTTACATATTAATTAAGTAGTGCATGTCTCCTAGGCTACCTAGGAGCTCAGTTTCGAAATTCAAAGAATTTTAGTTTTAATTTCAATATAATTGCATAGAGTTCTATCCATTAAAATATCGATTCAATTTAATTTCTTCTTAATAAGCCTTTTTCAAGATTTTTGCATGAAATAAAAGCTATTAAGCTTAATGATCAAGTTGTTTTGTAGAATCCCCGGGAGATAAATAAGTGTAAGTGATTCGGATAATTTAACTCAGTCCGTTCATATAACGCTATGAGAGCTTATTTAAAGCTTAAAAATAATTTCGCATCACTTTTCGGTACTCTCTATATATTGCCATTCCTTTCTGCAAATTTATAAAAAATTTTCATTCTAAGAAATTAGAAGAAATTAAACTAGATGTTCTGACGACTTACATCGGGATTAGCATTGGCAACCATTGATGTGAATTGTAAGATGGAGAGACGTTCTGATTGATCCGTTTGTTCATTTTTAAGCAATTTGAGAATCTGCGGAAAATGAGCATGAAACGGTTCACGATTCTCCGGATACAGTTGCGGAATCACCCTAACCAATGAGAAGTTGCCTAAATATTTCAATGTCCGAAAAAATGGAAATTGGAAGACTTATGTCTTTTGGCGAATATAAGGAAGGAAAAGATTTTAATGTTCCGCTGAATTACATACTATTCATTATTTTCGTTTAAATTTACTACAAATAATTCGGGAATGAAAAGCTACTTTAAGCCACAGATGTTCGGTATAATCAAAAGAAAGCTCGAGCAAATTATATTTCTTCTCTGTATTAAAAAAAAAAAGAAAAAAAAATGAAAATCATTAAAATTGAATGTTAGTAGAATTGTTTAAACATAAAGTGCAAATATAAAAAAGTGTTGAAAACTGTAATTTTTTTGTAAAAAATTAAACTCAATGAGTAATGCTTTATCTTAACAATTCATTTATTTTTTGTAAAAAATTAAACTCAGTCAGTAACGCTTTATCTTAACAATTTTGTACAGTATTGTTTTGTACACTATTATTTTCCACTCATTTATTATTTATCTAAATTTAATACATTGTTACGTGAAGTACTGTTAGTATATCGGTGAATTGCATCATGAATGATAATAATTGAATTCATTTGTCTCATTTATATATCAATCAATTATAGGTATCTGATTAAATTGTTTGAATTAATTCAATCACTTTTTCATGCTAAAATAAAGTTTTTGAATACTTTCATGCTAAAATAAAGTTTTATTGAAATTACCATTAAGTATATTAGTAATAATTTGCAAAGAGTATTGTGCAAGAAGGCGTCCATTATGTATAGCGGCCAATGATAAATATCCAGTAGTATTTCGAGTTAACTCATCACTACCACAATTTAATGCTCGTATTGCTGTCGGTACTGTTACTGTCATTACAGATTTTTTACTGTAGTGCTGAAATATTAGAAAGGTATATTTCTTCATAATCTTGATGTGTATTGATATATCAATACTTTTATTTTGCAAAAACATATTGACACTATCATTATATCATATGATAATATTTTCAAAACCGTTTGAATAGTTGAAGATTAAAATATTCCTAAATAGAAATAAAGATAGCAATATAAAGCTAAATTATCTTTTATCGGATTTATCCAGTTTATTTTGAAAACTTTAGGTTGAAGTCTAAATTTGAGAGTTTGATCCTGGCTCAGAATGAACTCTGGCAGCAAGCCTAACACATGAAAGTTGAACGAGTTTATATTATAGGATAATACTGTTATTGGTATAACAGATTTTTTACTGTAGTGCTAAAATATTGATGATGCTATTACTGCTATTACAGATTTCTTGCGGCAATATTATATTATTAATAATATTGGTGTTGCCTTACAGATTTGGTACTGCAATATCGAAATATCAATAGTTTTAGATTTCATTTAAATTTTATGAAAATTCCAAAGTATCATAAAATTTCATATATCATAAATTTCACTAATGAAATTTCATGTAATAGGGACTAACGATTAGATAGAAAACGAATTTCAAAATTTAATGAAAAAAGAAAAACAAAATAAATTCAATTAATAAAAGAAGTATATTTTCCCTGGTCTAAATGGATATTATCATCATCATAGGTTATCAATAATAAGAAACATGATATAACAATAAAGAAAATTTTTAAATTAAAAAAATGAAAATATATTATAGTATAAAAATGCTTTATATACAAGCAATCATACTGATAATTTAGAGACTATTGAAACATATGTAACTGTTGAATAATTACTTACAAATTATACTTATAGGATAAAAAAAGTTGTTTTTCCATGGTAATTTAAAAATTTCCAAAAAAAAAGCACAATTGATCATAAATTGAAAAAAGAATTTTCAAGGATAATTTGACAAAAATTCAAAAAAAAACTTACAAGAAAAAGGCTATTGAGAAGTTCGCAAGCAATCTTACAATGTGGCGTATCGATAATAATACCATTTAAATCAGTAGCAGTCATTTCATGGCCCAAACAATTGCCAAGTGTATCGACTAATGCTGGTGCATATGTTTCGATACTATTCATTTCACTTCAAATAAAAAAAAAATTGTATATTCATTTTTAAGCTAATTCACAGTGAGAAAATTATGCACGTAAAAATATGCAATTTTTTTTTTTCTAATAATCATTTATTTCTAGGATTGTAGTAAAAAAAATAAATTTATCAAAAAAATTGATGGGAAATCTGAAAAATTTTGCAAATCCGTGAATTGCTGTATTTATTTTTAAATGTTTTGAAATTAACGATAGTCTTATGCATTTATCTAACTTTAGTAATTTTACAAAACTTTTGATGATTTTAGCATATACTAAAATTGTATATGGTATGAAGTGAGACTTAATATCTTAGAATATATTACCTCAAATTATTGAAAGAAGAAAAAATGAAAAAAAAATGAGAAACAAATAAATTATTTGTCTTATGAGTTCAAATGAAGTAAAATAACCACCGAATTGCGGCAGTGATACGAGCCAAAACGATTTCGACGACACTTTGATCATTTGCATTATGACAGTAATCAGGTGCATTGAAGATTGATTTAATTTTTGCTAACGTTCGATGCTGCAATCAAAAATGATAAAAATTCTTGTAATCTGTCAACGATTCTATGAAATTTTCATTTAATTCAAAAAAGCAGATCACTTAGAATCAGTGTAGTGAAATTCTATCTATAAATAAGTAATAGGTCTAAATGATTACAAATGTAAACATCGCTTAATTATGAAAATGATACTATTCCAACAAAGTCTGATAGTATAATAAAAACTGGCATTATTTGTTTGAAATTTTAAAATTTTTATATTAAAAAGTTTAGCATTTGCGTTTATATTATTATGGCCCAATTTTTTGTTATAGTTTCTTTGATCATCGACTGATATTTTATATGAAAAGTATTGATGCCAGTTTTACTAGTTAAAATCAATTAAGGCTATTAATGCTATTAGCATTATCCAAAGTTAATTCGTCTTACATAATCACATAATTTAATCATATTAACTTTTTTATAAATCTTGTGATAGCAATTTATAAGTTCAATGAAAATTTGCCAGTAAAATAATAATTAACATACCAAATCAGTGATAACATCATAATCGGATATCGTAAACAGTTGTCCAGCATGTGAAAGTTGTCGGTGTTCTAGAATTCGTACCAATAGTGCATGCATTATTGCAGTGGACAAATTATTTGATAAAAAGAATCAAATGTTTAAAGATAGAGGAAAGAAGTGAAATTCTCCTTAAAGCCAAATTGATTAAAAGTTGAAATGTTTGCCACCATCTTGCTATTTCATCATGCTAAAATTCCGAGAAAATTTTCCGATACAGTAGTTCACTGCTTCAATAAATCTGCAAAAGAATTTATAACCCATGCAAGAATTAAGCATTGGAATATTTCTCGAAATTCTTAAAAGCGACGCTATCAATAAATTTTTTTGCAATCCAAATTATCATACTATGTCTTGCTGTAGACAATAATGCTGATACTGTATGCTTATTGCAAAAAAATGCTATTAATCGTATAAAAGTATTACCGCTGTTTATGTATGTTTGTCTCAAATTGATTCAATCCATGAATTTTTTTGTAATAAAGTAATTCTGATTAATATAGCAAACAAATGATTCAAATTTTAAAAAACAAAAATGATACTGTAGGTAATAATATACTGTAGGTAATAATACTGGTACTGTAACTTTATTGTAAAAAAGTGCTAGATAGAAATCAACATCAATAGATTCATTATCACTGCTCATACATATGTATTTATCCCAAATCAATTTAATTTGTTAAAGTCCCTTTTCAATAAATTTTCCGATCAATACATTAAACAATTGATTTCAATTTAGAAAGAAAAAAAAAGAAAAAACTGACTGACATTTGATGAAAGAACAAATTTGAACAAATTGCAAAAATTTTTTTTTATAATCCAAAAATAGAAAGATTTCATATGAAATCAAAAACGATTTAAATAATAATTTTTGATATAAATTAAAAATCGATATTTCTCATATTGATTAAGGCAAAAGATATCTTCGCAAATGAAATGAAATGAAATGATAAAAAAGAACAACTTTACATTGCTTGCTATAGAGCCTATTGCGCGCATTTTTTTTATTTTTGATTCTATTTTTTTTTCTTCCATAAAGATTCGTATATTAGACAAAACTTACCGTATACCATCAGATAGCCATCAATCAGCTATTCTTACCATCTTTACCCTTTTACGACATAAATTGAAAGTTAAGGACGAAGAAATGAAGGTAAAAGAATGAGAAGGAAAAAGGTAGCAATAGTGAATTTTCTTGATCGAAGGACGATGATTCATTCTATCGAATTTTTAAGCCTCACTTCGGGAATAAAATCAGTTTCAATTAATGGACAAAAATAAAACGAAATTGAAATTATGAAATCATAAATTTTATTTATTACAAACAAAAGATGAAATGTAAAAAAAAAAAAGAAATACAAAAGGAATGAAAAGATTTTGGAAAAAATTTTGAAAAGTTAATCAATCAATCAATCAATCATATCGCAATATTTTGATAATTTCCTAATCTCGACTAATCTTTACGATTTGTATTATCTTTTTTCGTATTTTTTGATAATCATTTTGACCTTTTATAAGATACATATATATTCAGGAAACAAATAGCAAAAACAATAACAATAACAATAACAATAACAATAACAACAACAACAATAATAATAACTAATAAAAATGATGCATTGGCATTCGAAATGCAAATTCACATTCAGACATCAATTTTTTGTTGTCTCCTTCATTTTCATCCATTGTCATTCTTCACTTCAATTTCATTTTGAAGAGATTTTTTTTTAACGTAAAAAAAAAAAGCCAAAAAATAATTGCTTGCCTTGCTTGTACATTATCATCGAAATTTTTCTTCTTGATTATCCTCAATATCATGATATAATCAAATTTCGAAATGATATTTTAAATTTGTTGAGATATCATTATTTCAAAAAGGTATAATCATGATTTATATCAATTTACACCTGAATTTAACTAATACGCAGCAAATTTTACTTTTTTTTTTTTGGTATGAATAAAATTTGTGATGCCATGAATGAATTGGGTTGTTAAATGTAAAAAGATTGAATTAATGGAATGAATCAAAATTCACAAAAAAAAAAAATTCAAAATATAAATTAATATGAAAGCCTGAATAATCAAATAAAATAATTCTTTGGGAGAATAATTCACTAATGATTTTCATTATGGATAAAATGAAAAAAAAAAAAAATTAAAAGCTTTTTTTTTTTTTTTTAATAAAATAATTTTAGACAGATGAATGGTTTTTTTTGTTTTTTTTTCTGCGAGAACGAACAAGAAACGAGCAAGAAACTTCTTGAGTTTAACTTATACATAGAGAAGTAAAGGAAAGGATTGACTTGAAATTCGCGTGTGGCCGACTTACCTGTACGACTTTGAATACAAAGTAGAAAGCACCAAACGACTAGAAGATGTCATCAGTTTATCATCTCCATCAATTCAAAACTAGTTTTGGGCGTATTCGGCCATTCAGCATTACATTGAGCCAGCCAGACAATCATCATCACAAATGGTGACACATAAAAATGACAATTTAACCGCTTTTTTTTTTTTTTTTTTTTTTTTGAAATTAGCAACCCGGAATTACCTGTTTTATCGAATATCGAAGAGCTTTATTAAATCAAATCATTATTATATCAAGGGAAATTAAATATTCAATTTAAAAATAATCGATAAAAAAATTATAGATATTTATGGATAAGATCAAATCAATTATCGATCAATTTTGCTTCATTCTCGTATATTTCTAATTTTTTTTTTTCAGTGATAAAAATGAATTTTTTTATTTGCCAACAATTATTATAATTAATATGAATATAATTATTCTCATATTTGACAAATTTTTAATTTGATGCTTTCTCGATAATAAATTAATATTTATAGCTTGGAATAAATCAATTTTTCATTAAATTTTAATATAATATTGCTAAATGTATGATTTGCATAAATTATAATAATTGAAAGTAAGAATTGGTTAATTCGATATTCAAAGATTTCATGCTAATGTGTATTCAAGTGTGAATAAATTAAAACTATATTAATTGCTTGCTCTTAAATTGAAGACCTCGAAATGAAATATTTTAATATCAGGGAAATTAAACATTAAATTGATTGTTTGCTCTTAAATTGAAGACTCGAAATGAAATATTTTAATATCAGGGAAATTAAACATTAAATTGATTGTTTGCTCTTAAATTAAAGAGATCGAAATGAAACATTTTAATATCAGGCAAATTAAACATTCAATTTAAAAATAATCGATAAAAAATAAAAAATTACAGATATTTATGGATGAGATTAATTTATCGATCAATTTGCTTCATTCTCGTATATTCCTATTTTTTTTTTCAGTCTAATTTAAGAATCATTATTGAATAACGATAAATTGTTACATTTGTAATATTGCAAAATCAAAATATAAAAATATTTTGATAATTGATAATTGATAATTGTAAATGTTAAAAGAATAAATTTTTTACGCTACTAAAATCATATATATGAATAGATAAAATGATGTAATAAACAGTCAGTAACAAGTAATGATTGATAAAAAAAAAAAAATTTTTTTTTCAATAATTACTCAATTCAATTAATAATATTAAATTAAAAAAAAAGTTACCAAATTTTACTTATTGCTGTTGCTGCAAGCGAAAAAAAAAAAAGAAGAAATAGCAACTTTTCTTATGAATATGAAAAAAAAAAGAAAATTAATTTCAAACTAATTTCATTAAATTATAATCAATGATGTTGATTTTATCAATATTTTACGACGGAAAATTGTTCAAAAGATTAATACTAATTTTTCATCATAATAGCTGTAGTCATAAGATATATTCTTGCTATTCGTATATTCGTATTTTTTTTTTTTAATTTTTACTTTGATCAACTATTCTTCTATCAGAATTATAAAATTTGAAAAATTTTGATAATATTATAAATAAATCATTAGTAGTACTTAATTACAAGTAATATGATATGCAGTCTCCGGAAATATATGATAAGAAAACAATAGCAATTCGAGTGGCAATAAGTATTAGCTAAAATTTTCACTACAGTATCCATTAATTTCATTATAATAAAAATTTGTAGATTATCAAAATAAGTTAAGATAAGATTCCAGGAAAACATTCACTACAATACTGATTAATCTTCATTATGATCAAAAATTTATAGATTATCAAAATAATTAAGATAAGATTCCAGGAAAACATTCACTACAATAATCGCTAATTTCATTATGATTACAATTTGTAGATTATCAAAATAATTTAAGATAAGATTCCAGAAAAGTTTTCGAACTAAACACCGGAACAAAAATACCAATCAATTGAGTGAATCATTGATGATCGGATGAATTAATTGATAAAAATTATACGAGTGATTACATTAATTGTGTCCTTTAGGACAAATCAGGATCAATGTGTGACGATTTTGTTCGAAATGATCGGTGTATATCGTCGAAGAAAATACGAAAAATTAAAAAAAAAAAAAAAAAAGAAAGAAAGAAAGAAAAGTTAAATTTCCATGCACGGAAATGTTTATTGATAGTGAGAAAATGATTGCGTAGAATTTTTGCGTATAGAAATGTTTAAAATTTAAAATTTCAATAAAGTTCAACATATCAAATATCATTTTACAGTGATAATATATTAAAACATTACAAAATATAGTTCTGATTTTGATTTCTAATCAATTCCTATTTTTTTTTACATTCCTTAAAATATCATAATCAAAAAGATAAGATAATATAGCTATCAAAAAAAAAAAAAAAGTTAGCTTTTATATAAATACAAATTGAATGCTTAATCAGATAACGAAGCATCTGAAGATCGATGTGATCAAAAAAAAAAGGATACAAAATTCGAAAAAAAAAAAGCTCAAAGAAAACTCAAAAAGCAATCAGAGTCTGAGGACGTTTATATCGAAAATTGGTATTGCTATGAATCAGAATGGAAAGCATATTTACACATACATACATACATACATGCATATACAGGCATACACATACATACAATATACATATATATATGTTTGTTGTAATGGTGTATGTTTGTGTCTGCAGACGTCAAAAAAAAAAAAAATGTTGTAGGGATGATAAAATGAAGTTACACAACAGGTATGCTAATGAGAAAAAAACCTTATTTTAGCAGGTGAAAAAGATAGGAATGATAACGAACGGTCTCGATACATCAATAGTTTTATTAGCGATGAACACCGGAAAGGTCAATCATTGGTAAGGTGATGAATAGCGGGATCGATCAAATAAGGGATCGTCAAATGGACAAACGATATCATGGCTTTTTTTTCTGCCGGAAGCATATACATGGATAACGGAATTATCGAATAGCATTGGCTTTTGACGGAATTATCTAATAGCATTGGCTTTTTTTTGCCGGAAGCATATACGTGGAATCATCGGAATCACCTAATAGCATTGGCTTTTTTTTTGCCGGAAGCATATAAATGGGTGACCGAATTATCCAATGGTGTTGACTTTTTTTCCGGAAGCATGTACATAGATGATGGAATTATTTAATGGCATCGGCTTTTTTTTCCGGAAGCATAAACATAGATGATGGAATTATCCGATGGTATACACCTTTTTCCGGAAGCATATATATATAGATGATGGAGTTATCCGGTAGAACAATATTGTGGCTCTTTTTTCGAAAGCATGTACAAAATGACGAAATTATTTAATGGCATTGGCCTTTTTTCCGGAAGCATAAACATAGATGATGGAATTATCCGATTGTAGCCTTTTTTCCGGAAGCATAAGCATAGATGATGGAATTATCCGATGGTATTGATCTTTTCCCAGAAGCATATATATATAGATGATGGAGTTATCCGGTAGAAACAATATTGTGGCTCTTTTTTCAGAAGCATGTACAAAAAAATGACAGAATTATTTAATAGCATTAGTTTTTTTTTTTTCCGGAAGCATATACATAGCTGATGGAATTTTTTTCCGGAAACATATACATAGATAATGGTAGAATAAGGTTGTGGCTTTTTTGATTGGCAATGTTTACAGTGGAATTATCCGGTAGAACAAGATTGGGACTTTTTTTTCCGGAGCTGATTATAGTTGGACGAAGAGGAATGAAATTGCAAATCATAGCTTATGATTGTTTTATCTAACCTTTGACATGAATGATTAATCTTATACAATTTTTGGCTATTCTTTTTTTTTTTTGTCTAATAACATATGTTGAAAAATAGCTAAAAATTATCGTTCTTTTTGAAGTAATTATTTCTTCGTAAAGGAATGCTTGAAATATGATTAAAGTATTTCGTTTTTTTGTTTTGTTATTTCTTATAAAAAATAAAATAAATATAAATTTGTTGGTTGCTACTGGTAAAATGTAAACAATTCAAATAATGTATGTTCTTTTCATTAATGGTTATAATAGTGAAATAATTTCTTCGTTTTTTTTTTTTTTTTCTTTGTCAAAGGATTTGCAAAGAAAAAAAAGAAATAATATCATTTATCATTTGAAAAAGTTTAAAAATGAAATTCTTAAATGATAAATGACATCATTTTTCCAAATAATTTATACTTTTTGGTAAATAATAAATGATAAGAAAGTTTAGAAATGAACTATATAATATTGGTTTGATCGATTTATTCATGAAATATATATAAAAAAAATATCATCATTTCTTATATTTATTTAGCAAAAATTGATAAATTTTAGTGATAGAATGAATTTTTTTTTATCATTAATAAAATTTTAAAATAATAATTTAAATTTTAAGTTCAATTAATTTTGCACGTCAAATAAAACAATTTTACAATATGATGATGTAATTAGACATTGATTTATTTTAAGTTTTTTTTTTTTTTTTTTTTTGTATGACTAATAAAACGAATCGAAAATATATTGATTTTCCATAAAACAATATATTGGAATCAATCATTCATTTGCATTGTCATCACATATATATATGTATTTTTTTTTGATTCCAAAAGATATCGAAATTTCGAGATCAAGAAAAAATAGCATGAGAATATCACATATCAATACGAGAAGAAGCTATCACAAGAAATATATACAAAAAAAAATAAATCATCAAAATACTAAAACAAGCCACTAAAATAATCGATTGTAGAAATAATTTAGTTGAAATGATAATTTTAGGATAAGAATTATGTCAGATTCTTCGAAATACATTTTACCTGAAACTAAATTCATTTTAATTCATCAATGATGAATTAAAAAATGTATTAAAATATTATTCTCCTATACTATTTATTGCATGTGTTGAATTCATTCCTCACACAAGTATGCATCCGTTTTATCTAGAATTTAAATTAACATAAAAAAAGCGAGCAGAAATTTTTATTGCAATGTTTACCTTCTTCAATCTATCCGATTTGACACATAGCTGAGCAAATATAATTTTTATAAAATGCAATTACCATATAAAAAAAATTAAGTTTATATATAAATCATTAAATATTTTACATCGAATGCTACAGCACAAAATTTCTAAAATTTGCGTAAAAAAAATAAATATATGTATATGCATGTATATATACAAATGATTTATAAAATACTAAAACTAGCGTCATATCAGGAATCTAAATTTGATAAGAAAATATTATATCATTGATACAAGAATATTTTTACGACAAACCGGTTAACACTAAAAACAAATATTTTTGTAAAATACTATAGAAAATGGGAAAACATGTGAAATAAAGTCATAAACGATTAGAATTCCACTGAAAGAAATGGACAACGAAATTAGATAAACAGAAAAATTTTCACTAATATTTTTTCACCAACCAGTAATCTAATATGGAAATGTGTTTGGTTTGGCATCTCATAAAAGGAAATATAAGATATAATTCATTTTATTTAATCCTTCAGAATGCTATATTGGGTAACATAAAAAAAACCTAATTTAAAATGTAACAGACATATAAAATCTTCCAAAAACTAATTTCGAAAGGATATGTAAAAATTGTTTTAGTCCATATCAAAAAGTAAATATTGAGAATCAATATTCGGTTGCTGATGCGCATATCGTTCTCGTCGAATACATTTTGGACATCGTTGCTTTTCCAAACAGCTCTTGTGATATACCGAAAAACATTCCAAACACTGAAATTTCAGAAAATTTATATAGAAGTTACTTATTTTTATGATATCAATTGGAAAACAAAAAAAAATCTGATTAAAATTGGCAAAATTTTTAATAGCATAATATTTCTATCATTCATCTAAAAATGATATAGAAAATCTTATGCTCCATTATATTGTAGCTATATTATTATTTTCACTGCAAAAATTTTTCCTTTAGTATAAATATAAAAATCATTCTTGGAAAAGAGAACTCAATAAAACTCATAATTTCAGCATCAAAACTTACTCGCGATGTTACTTCTATTTGAAATGGATAAATCACTTCAGCAGAAGAACAAATTTCGCATATGAAACCTTTTTGGGAACACAGCAAACATCGCCGAATGTGTTCTGTGGTGAAATTTAACAAATTGTTTAAATGAGTTTCCATATATCCCGATAGTACTGTTAATAGATCCTGAAAATTCACTGCGTTCCAAACATAAAAAGTTTTTTTAAAAGTTGACTGAAAAATTTGTCCAATTCAGCCGCCATATAACTCACTTCAATATGATCTCTCTAATGTGGGACAAACGAATTGTAGATTCTATTGTCAAGATGATCCCCTATTTCTATTCCTATATATTAATTTATCACTGCAAATATGAAAAGGAACTGGAATGTTCCGAAAATTGCAAACAATGCAATTACTTTCGTAACCAAACATAAAAATAAATTATGAATGATTATTTAGAACACACTGCTTGTCAGATCAAACTAATCAATTTGCTTGATATTTCACACTAATTCCTCAATTTTTCATAAATTCTAAACTTCATTTATAAAAAAAATCCAACATATGAAGACCTTAGAGTCGAAAAACAATCTCAATCATTTCTTTCATTACATCGAGAAAAATAGCATACCGCGAATGAATATAAGTGAATATCCTTGTAAAGATAATCTTTAGGCCAAATGCGACTTTCCAAATCTTCAGCGACTGACTTTCGACAAGATTGCAAATACATTGCCGACAATGACAATTTCTCTCTCAGAAACTAAAAAAAAAATTCCTCAACAGATGCAAATATCTTAATTTATTTTCCATATTAACAAATTTACCAAATATTGTTCAATCTTCGTGATTAGACATCAATTTCCGGATGATGATGCAAACGTCGATTGCTGACTGTGACATAAAAAATGATAGCATATAAACTTCGAAAAATGTTAACCAATCATTTTTTACAGTTTTTTCTCACAAAAAAAAACTCCTTCCAGATCTATAAGCTTAAATTATCATATTAAAGATCAAAAATAACATTTGTCAATTGAGAGATTAGAAATTATATCATCTAAGTATAAAGAAAACATGCAACTACCTTCACAGTATTTAAAGCACGGGATTGTGTATATAGCTGGGAATTGATTTGATCGAGATGAAGAATAGCTTTATCCCTAATGCTTTCAATGAAAGCCATATTGCTCCTACAAACATATCTTGGACGTCTATCCCAATTACGAATCAAACGCCATGGAATAATACTTTCGTCACCTTTTTCAAAACATCCATTGCAATAGTATTTCTCGTCAAAATTACACTTCCTAAAATAGTGTCACTTTTAAGTCGAATTTAAAAAAAAAAAAAGTGCAGAAATAAATGCATCATCACCTGGAAATTGGTATCTAATCAGGAATTACATTTCGAAACATGATGATGAGTAGCATAGTTTAAGCATTGCTGATTATAATTTATGATAAAATGAATCATAAATTTTACTGTAAATAAAACAGCAACAAATGCATATAAATAAACAAAACCTGTATGAAGCGAATGTTGGACCAATTGATTTCCTACATAGAAGACAGCGAAAATCCTGGGAATCAAGGCCTTTCTCGTGAGGAATTACAGTCAAAATATTAATTAATGCTTCATCAGAAAATTCAGAAACATTTCCACTTGAATTAATCTAAATAATTTAAAAGAAATTATCTGGATAATTATAAATAATCTGATTATATTGAAATAAATAGAAATTAGGAACGAACTTCTGATTTCGTAGGAAATACTTCTTGATGATTTGATGTGGAAAATGATGTCCTATCATCATCACCAGCAAGTTGCAACAAATTTTCTACTTCTTCGAGTACTGGAATTTCATGATTAGGACTACCACTATCTGAACGTTTCCGATTCATCACCTGCAATAATATTGCATTTTATACAATCAAATTTTGGACTTTTTTCTTTGAACATTTTAGGATATTTACAAGATCAAAAAAAAAATAGAAAAAGTCAAGACAGGCACCATAAGAGAATCCCTTTATATGTTCATGCGCACATATCAAATATAAAATCAAAGTAGAGGAGAAGAAAGTAAGCTAAATCAATGTCATTAAAAAAACAGTCGACAGCTAATTGAAGAATTCAAAACTGAGGTTTTAACTAGCCCTGAATTACCTCATCCGAAACCCCAAGAACATTTCTTATTTCCATTTCAAGATTTCCGGAAGAATCTGTATTAGTCGACGAAGAAATTGTTGAAGCTTGATCAACCTTCAATTGGTAATTTCAAAATAAATTGCTCTCCAAATTATTTTTAAAAAGCACAATAAAAAACAAAATTTCTCTGTTAAATAACTAACAAAAGGCTCAGCTTTCCAACGATCATGAACAATCCAGCCTTTCCCGAGAAGACTATTTCCTTCATTATAATGCTCTGATACATATAAATCATCTTGCATGGACACGGATCGTTGCTGGAACAGATTTTTCACATCTTTAAAGTAAAAAAGTTGGAATTAGGCATATGAAAATATAAAACACTAGATGAATAGAACTACCATCTCCACATCTAATGGTTTCTTCGATATATTTCCAATTTTACTTCCTGATGCGATTAAAGACTGCTCATTCTCAATTGAGATCGCAGGACAAAGATTGTAGAAAATATTACATGACATATCCTGTGCAGAATGATTTTGTTTGAAATCATCGGCCACATCTAAAATAAGGTATGAATAAGATGAATAAATGTCCTCTAATGATTTATGGAAAAAAAGCAAGAAAATTGAAATATGATCTGAATGAATCAATCAATCATCGTAAATTCGATAGCAGATACACTGATATCTATATCTCAAATCTTTCTGAAAAATAGTACCAAATCGTTTAATAGCTTAGTACCATAAAAATATACTATTTTTTAATTTATTTCAAAATAATAAGATATGCAATTTATATTATTCCTGTTAGCGTCGCTATTCTGTACCGGAAAAAAGCCTAAATCAAAAAGATTATTAGTATGTATCGCAATTCAGCAACTAAATAAATAACAAAACAGAACCATCAGATATAACACATGGACCAGTCCCATTTTCAGAATTATTTTGTGAATTTTTCGGCATTTCATGGAATGCGAGCTCATTATTCATTGATAACTCATTGCATGATCCAAATGATTTATCTTCTTTTATGTGCATCACTTTTTCCTCGCTGTAATATACATTTAATGGGAAAAAAGACTGAATGACAATTAAAAGCATTTCAATTAACAGCAAAATGTTACCGAACTGGAGTAGTCTGATCGTGATTTTCTTTATTTTCGTTATTTAAGATTGAGGATGAAGTTTGCTGTACATCATCATACGGTTCTTCGAAATTTTTCATTTCTTTTCCGACCTTTTCTACCTCAAAACAAAAATTCAGCGCTTTAGTCAATTTCTTGTATTATTTTGTCTCAATTATTAAATACATAATTCATCCCGACCATATCGTTTTTATCTAATATTATAGCCATTTACTAAAACTTACATTATTTGATTCGCTAGGCAGAATCGGTATGGATTCATTTCTGGAACTCTCTGAACTGCCAACACTGCTACTTTTAGATGAACGCCGAATACGGCGGTAAGCACTTCTGATTACTCGTATCTGGAATGAGGAATCATTATCTTTTATGAAACGTAAAGATTGCAATAGTAGGCAGAAATGGGCAAGGACATGTTCAAATCAACAGATTAGAATACCACCACGTGTAGATGAGCAGAATAGAATTCATAACGAGAATGAATTAAATAGATGGATGACCCAACCGGATATTATTCAGATAAAGTCGACCGCCGGAAAATCATTGATCAAACCTGGTGCGGATCATAATTTAGGATGCTATCTTCTGGGACGGGATTTGAAAGTACACTACTATCTGCTGCATTCAAAGCTGGGAGATAAATGTTTTCTCCATCAAGCATTGATGGATGCGAATAAACAGAAGTCACATCAGCTTCTTGTCCAGCTGCTGACAATAAGAATAAGTAAAAAAGAAGAGAGAAAAAGAAGAAATCAAAACTAAAAAAATCTTTGGAGAAAAAAAAATACATCGAAGAAATTATTTACTAAATATAAACTAACTATCGGAATCTGTGCATGAAGAAATAGATAATTCCGTAGAACCGCATTAAAGATTCTAATGCATTTTCAGCAACCTCTGTATCTTCGAGCCTATTCAATGAACCACCACGATGACGACATTTTATTAATTGCTTTACTAAAATGAAAAATTATCCATAAGAATATTATGAATATATGCAAAAAATGATCAGAAAATTAAACATTCCGATAGTTAACTATCCTGTAACTGCTTAAAAATCAATTAAGTTATAAATCAAAATATAATTTATGAAATCAAAAAATTTAACTCACTTCTTGTAGGTTCACCAGCTATTAAGCCAGAAAGTATCAGCGGCGTAGGAGTCCAAGTGTTAAGAGAGAAACTATTAATGGGCGCATCGACAGTTAATCTTGCTAGTCCCTTTATGTAACCTGATACTATAATCAAGCGTTCTGCATCTCTCAAAAAAGCCCATTTATCGTAAAACTTGCTGAAACATTTAAAGGAAGTTTATCGTTTATGGAATATGAACTATCAATAGCATAGATAATCTAAAATAACTGAAGAGAAAATATAAAATAAAGTTTAAAGAAAAAACCTAAAATCAATCAAAAAATGGAATGCAGTTTCGCCTTTCGTCTAAAGAGTTGATTTCATATTAGCTTACTGCTCACTAACTAACCTTAAGTAACAGTATTACCCCGATATAAATTCAAATAATTTTCTATTGTATTTTCATTTAATAATATCCTGACCCAAGCCTGAAAACAATACTTAAAATCTTCATATAATTTTACATATATACATAAAATTTACATAAATTTAAATAAAATTTATGTAGAAAAAATTTCAAAAATTATATACAAGGATGCAATACAAGATTAAAGTATGTAATATCCAAGAACAATTCTTTCTATCTAAAAAGTAAAACAAAAAACGCAATTTACCCGTGATTTTCCTATTTCTGTCTTTATTTGACTTAGTGCAGTTATTTGATCCAATACTGATTTATGCGTATATTTGCTAACAAATGGCCAAAAATTCTGAAAATATTATTTTCACTAAACAAGCTCTTACAATAAAAGATACGAAAATATTTCTAAAATTTTTAATCAAGAGATTCTCACTGGTTCAGGATATCTTGAGCTTCGTGGTTTCTTCTGAAAGAATGCTGTCTTCAAGCCATGAATGAATAATGCTTCAATCGTATTACAAAGTATTTGCGTAGATTCTCTAAAAATTAAAGCCAAGAAGAAAAAAAAACAAAACTCAAAGAAAAAAAACAAAAATTCTGAAAAAAAAACAAAAAAAAACTCAACGAAGAATTCTGGACCTTTAAATGGTTAAACAACAAAATTACTCAGCAACAAATTTCTCAAATTTCTCAGCAATAAAATTACTACTTCATCTAAACAAAAATTCGATAATATTATAATTTCTTATTAAAATGAAAAAGAAAAAAAAATTACTTGGACAGTGCATCACCAGATGGATATTCTGATGTTGCCTGTTTAAATACATTTGCAATTTCGTTCATAAGTTTCGTTTTTATTTCATTATGCTCCATTATTTCTTCTTTCACGAATAAGTCGCATCATATATTGTGTTACATCATTAACCAATAATCAATTATTCGTATCATCAATTGAAATCTGTAAATTCTAATTATTTTAATTATCATTTTTCGCCAAATAATATCATTGTGTTGATTTCTAGATAGTGTAATAGATGGAAAGGTTTGAAAAAGAAAGAATAATATGAATCATTTCCAAAAAAAAAAAAGAAAAAACAAGAAAATCGAGTAGAAATCTTAATTTCCCACCTATTACCGGAATCGGTTTCTGAAAATGAAAAAATCTCGGCCTTAAATTTGATGTGTCATAACGCTACCGTTAAACAGTGACACAAACTAGAGCTTTTTCGCATTCCTCGTAGCTGGGCCCTTTTTTCATTTCAGTTTCAGGCTTTCAGTGTGGTTTTTGAGCATATCTGTCAGACTTAGCTCTTTTTTTGTGCTAATTAAATCAACACTTCTTTGTTATGTTATTCTATGGAGTTAATAAAATCAATTTACTCATGAAATAAACTTTTTTTATGAATGCGTTTGAATTACAATAATGTTTAATAAATGCAATCATTATAATGATTGGGCAAACGAAGAAGAGGTAGAAGGTCAGCCCTCCGTTCATTAATTGTTTTTATGTCTCTTCGTTACTTCTCTAAATGATACAGCTCAATCAGTTATCAGTATTTACACTTTATATTCACTAAAATTCTCGAAGAATTAATTCTTGTCATCTTCATTGTCTGCTTAAAGCCGAAAATTTTGCAATATAAACTGAATTATTCTTACGGAAAGTTAAATTTTCGAAATAACTTTTCACCATTTCATACAATAATGAAATGTTTCTGTTATTTATAAAAATTTGGAAATTTACCAAATTTGATAGAATAAATTGAAAGATATGAAAATTTTACTAAAATTAATTTAAATTAGAAAAATATTTTACATATTTTGTGACTTTAGATATGTCTTCATTGATTTCTTCTTTTCTCCGTTCGTTTGAGTTGTTCTACGATGAATTGAATGATATTTCGGTACTAATTGCTTGCTGACCAGTTTTTAATTGGTATTAATTGCTTGCTGCGGTTACCAATTTTTCTTACTGTTGTGTTCATTAATATTCATTACAGGTGAATTTAGTAGAGATTGATTTTATCTCTGGGAGAATTGGAAATCTTGAATTCAATATTCCTAGGCTGATGAATAGATTGATCCAATGAATTTGACTATTGGAAGGCTAGCTTACATGCCGTAGTATTGAATAATTTTTTTATGTAAGGCAGATTTAGACTTAAATTCAGACTTGAATTTAAATTTAGTACTTTTTTGTTATTATTTATTATTAAATTGATCGTTAAAGGAACAGTAAGTTGGATTAGATTATTTTTGCAATGTCTGCATCATAAATTCACAAGTATCTATATTTCTTTTTTTTATATAAAATAGAATAACATCTTTAATTAATGCTTCAGCAGATAAACAAATCGAGCAAGATGATATCATAATTTTTAATCTTCAATTCACGGCGATTATTTTATTTCATATGAAGATTATGGAAAATGATATTAAAATGTTTGCATACTTGAATAATAAATTAATGCATATGAAATATTTCTTGTATAATTATGAAAAATTACTTTTAAGATTTGATGTAAATTGAATTGAATACTGAAATATTGATAACTGAGTTAACAAATAATTTATAATGCTGCTAGCGTGATATCTGTTTTTACACTTCCTTTCAAATATGATAAGATAATTATTTTTTCAAGTAATGAGTGTATTTGGAAAATATTTGGCAGCAGTTCGAAAACAACAAGTGCCAGCAGCAACACCACAAGAATCCATACAAAAATTGCGAGAAACTGAGGAAATGCTAGTGAAGAAGCAAGAATTTTTAGAAAAAAAAATAGAAGCTGTAAGTTTTTCAGCTTTAATTGTTTTTGATAGATTTTGAAAAATTAAGTTTGTTTCTGTTTTTAGAGGGTTATATACGAATATCTATTAAATTTGAATTATTTTTAAAATCTATATTCATTGAATCATTTTATCCTTCAAGAAGCTAGAGTTTCTATTACGATTAAATCTATTGAAGATTTAAAGAAAAGACTTATTAATACTAGAATTGTAACTAGTTCAGGATGCATTACAAAGCATAGTATGACTATTTCAGGAAATTGCATCTGCAAGAAAACATGGAACAAAAAACAAGCGATTGGCTTTGCATGCATTGAAACGAAAGAAGCAATTTGAGAAGCAGTTGCAGCACATTGATGGTGTCTTATCAACAATCGAATTCCAGCGTGAAGCTTTAGAAAATGCATCAACAAATGCTGAAGTGTTACAAGTAATGGGTTCTGCAGCGAAGGCCCTTAAAACAGCACATAATGATATGGATGTAGATCAGGTAAGTGCTTTCATTATTGTATCGTATAAATGTGATTTCTTGTAAGCAGGAAAATTATGCTGCTTATTTTCAGATTTATAATTAATTGTTCGAAAAATGATGACTCATGTTGTGTAAGTTTATGAATGGAATTTGATAGAATGGCATGATTATCAATATCATTCGTAAATTCTTTATTTTCAATATACATAAAATATATTGAAGTGTAACAATAAAAAAAATAGCAAATATGATATATGTGAAAAGAAAAACGTATATTAGATAGTTGAAGAAAAATAAAATTCGTTCGTTAACAGGTACATGACTTAATGGAAGATATAGCAGAGCAACAAGAGGTTGCTAATGAAATTGCTGAAGCAATTAGCAATCCTGTTGGTTTTGGCCAAGATGTGGATGAAGATGAATTGTTGAAGGAATTGGAAGAATTGGAGCAAGTTTGTTTTAAATTTCATTTAAGTTTTCATATTTTTTTGTCACCAAAAACTTTTTGCATCTGTATCGGCTGAATGAAGCTTCATTTTTGTGAGTAATATTTTATGTAACTATAAGATAACTTTTGATTAATTATTAAAATTGCTTATAGGAAGAGCTTGACAAACAACTACTTGATGTCGGGCCGACACCAGCATCTGTATCAACTTTACCTGAGACTCCAACAGCTGAACTTCCAGTCTCCGGAAAGAAGATTGTCGCCAAAAACAACAAGAGGATGATGATTTGGCCGAATTAGAAGCTTGGGCAAATGCTTGATCAGCTGATGATTAATTCTTCCATTGTTTTATCTTTCAGTTCTCCATTGTTATCATTATCTAAGCCAGCATCTACTTTTCCGGTTACTCTAATCATAGTTCCAAATTTATTGTTATTTATATAGCGAAATCATAAATATGTAATTTTGTTTGAAGGATAAGTTCTTGTAGATACATGCGGTTTAAACTGTTAATAGTTAATTCTTTTTTTTTTTCGGGATATTTTCTAGTGGCTATTTTTGCAGACACAAATTTTGTTATGTTTAAAATACACGATTAGATTCACTATTATTTAGCGACTTAATTGATATCAGTTCTAAATAATATCATTTTTCAGTATATTATAAAGTAGAACATTCTTACCTTTATTCATCCCTATAACATAACTGTATGAAGTTTTACTCTTGATCGTTACACTATTGGCGTTATGTTAAACAAATGGAACGTATTTATATCTCAGAGTATGAAGTATTACATAGAAAATTATATATATAGCTTCGAATATTTTCTAATTTTTATTTTTATTTTTGTTGCAATTTTCTAAAATGCAATCGTAATGACATATTCTTCTTAATGATAAGTTTGCTTTTTTTTTCACTTTATATTTTTGGCAAAATTACAATCATTTTCTGAATAATTGTATACTTACATGGTATCATGTGTAACAGATAAAAATATAATGATAAAAATGAATTATGACAAAGATGAATTAATTACTGCTACTATCTTCTGTGCTAGCATAATTAATACTTTTATCAATTAGAAATGACAAAACCTATTTCTAGATAAGATTGTGATAAATTACATTTTTTTTTCTTCATAATTCAAAATCATTTATCAGAATTTTGCATCAGCATTATTTCAATAATCCAATTTTTTAACCATTCCTAGTAAACTATGACATTCATAGACGATGCTGATTGCCATTTTCTTTTCAAAATTACTGAAACTCAGGGAAGAATGGATGAATTTTGCATATTCTATATTGCAAACAAGAAAAATGTAAGATTCGATAATACATGAAAAAATGCATGGTCAAATTTTCTTTTTTTTTTTTTTTTTAGAAATAGGAAATGAAAGGATAAGAGAAAAATGAAATTAATGATTGATAAGATGAATTTATGATAAAATGTAAGAAAACTTAATAAAAAGATTCCCGATAATTTGAATTTTTATTGATTATTTTATATTTTTTTTTTCCCTATTTCTCTCTCTCTTCCCAACTTTCATAATTTTTGCTATAATTTGTTTATTATTATTATCAAAAAAAGAGAAAAAAAAACTAAGCTTTTTTTTTAGAGATAGCTAAAAGGTTTTTGTGACATAAAAATTCACTTTTTCTTTTTTTTTGAAAACATCAAATATTCAAACAAACATAATTAATTTCAGGAAAAAATAAACTTAAATTGATTTTAGATAAAATAGTTTTATTTCTAAAACCAAAACTACCTTACGGTTTGTAAAAATAAATTTATTTCAATAATCATATAATCAACTATTGTTATCATTAATCATTAAATTTATAATCATAAAAGAGAATTATAAACAATGAACAAAGCGATATTTTAAATTTCAATTCTAATATCATTTTTATTATGCCATCATTGTATCCGTTATTAATTATAATGTAAAATCATGATATTAGTTATCTTCTTCATCTCTTTTGTTCATCCGTTATTATTTATAATGTAAAATCATGATATTAGTTTTCTTCTTCATCTCTTTTGTTCATCCGTTATTAATTATAATGTAAAATCGTGATATTAGTTTTCTTCTTTCTGCCAACACTCATTTATGAATTTTCAAAATTTAGAAATTTTCTTAATTTATAAGTAATAAATTTTCCGAAAAAAGTGGTAACCTTTGTTTTGACAATAGCAAAATATCTTGTAATATTATTAAGCAAAAGATAAGCAAACAATCACTCAAACAATTAATAATTTTTACATTTAAAAACATTTCTTAATTTAAATCATAATTTCAAATTGTTATCCTTCAATTCTGATTCGCTAAATTATCATAAAATTGTGTTTTCTGATTCGCCGAGAGTTATCATTATTATTGTTATATCGTATTTCTGATTTCGCCAAGTTATCATAAAGTTATATTTCTTATTCACTAATTATCATAAAATAGATATTTCTAATTTATCACATTATCACAGAAGCAATATTGTAACTTTATTTCTGTCCTTCTAAACCATATTACGCTAATTATACAGGTTATCATAGAATTGTATTTATGACTCAGAAAATTATCACATGATTGGGTTTCTGATTCAGCAAGTTATCAGAAAGTATATTTCTGATTTCGCAAGTTATCATAAAGTTATATTTCTTATTCACTAATTATCATAAAATAGATATTTCTAATTTATCATATTATCACAGAAGCAATATTGTAGCTTTATTTGTTTCCGCAAATGTGTTTCCGCAGGTGATTCCGCATGTTACCACAAAAATGTATTTCTGATTTCACCAAGTTTATCATAAAATTATATTTCTTATTCACTAATTATCATAAAATAGATATTTCTAATTTATCATATTATCACAGAAGCAATATTGTAATTTTATTTCTATCCTTCTAAACTATATTACGCTAATTAGCATGCAAAGATTAGATCAATTAAAAAAGCCGAAATTCAAGCAAACAATAAATTTAAAATTGCTAAATTGTCTAAGACAAAAAAAATCGAAAAGTAAATAATTTCAAATGAATCGGTTTTAAATTATCAGAAACTTCGCGAATTTTCCCACGAAGTAACAATATTGCATTTTAATAATTATGGCGAAAAAAAAAGAGATATATTTATCAAAAAAAAAATATATATAATCCTACCATAATTCTACATAAATTTTTCGCTTATTTAAAAAAAATTTTTAGAATTTTGTTTAAATTTTTTGTGAATTTTAAAACATTATCAAATAACATTTAGTATGCAACGATTTCATTGTTTAAATACTAAAAAAGAAAAGAATGGAAATTTTTTAAATTTATAAATTTAAATTAAAATAAAATACATCTTTTTTTTTTTTGCCATTTCAAATTATACACCTTTTTTTTTTATATCATTTCAAATTATGCAAGTGTTGAGAGATTGTGGGGAAAAATTGTGATAACAAATTTAATCAATGAGAAACAGATCAAAATGAATGTGGATCATCGAATATTTCAGTAATTTATAATTTTGATTATTTGATGAAAAAAAAAAAAAAACTGTTAAAAAATGGATGTTATCTCTTAAACGTTATCACTTGAAATAATTATAGTATTTTGTTTAAATAAAAAAAAAAAAGGTTTCATCATTTTGCAAGGAAGGAAGGATTCTGAAAGCAAAGTTGATTGCATTGATATCATATGAATAATAGCAACAACAGGTAATAATAGCAACAGGTATTATTTGTTATCATTGTTTTACGTAAAAAAAAAAGCTTTCGTCGTTTTCTAAATATCACTATCGATCTTCTTTAACCATGATAAAAATTTAGGATTCTTTCTATTTTTTCAATAACAGTACCTCAAATTTAGATAATTAAATCTTTATTGTGATAATTTTGATAATACATTAACGAAATATCAGTGATACAACAAGACAATTCTAATAATGATAACATGACTTAAGTGATGAACCTAAAAGATAACGATCTCGTAAAGCATATCTGGCGAAAATGATACCGTTGATTACGCTTCTTCACGTCATTCCGAGGTCAATTCGAGGTCATTAAAAGTCAGGCGTGTTTAGAACATGATAACTTAAACATGATAACTAGTATAATTTACAACCATCTTGATCTACAAATTTAATACATCATCTAACAAATTAACTTATCAATTTTTATACATTTTTTTTTTTATCACGGAATTCTTTTAATCATTGCGATATCAGCAACAATAAGCAAAGAAAAAATGCTAAAAATAAAACTGATTGTATTGTTATCATATCAATACAATTATAAATATTTCATTTATGTAAAAAAAAAAAAAAAAAAAAAAAACGGGAAAATTCGTCATTTTTTGCAGAAAAGAAAAGATTCTAAAAACAGAAAAAAAAAAAAATAAAAGATTCTCATGACATCTTTTTTATTTTCATTCCTTCTTTTCTTCCTCTGTTTTATTTTTTTGTCAACATAAATAAAGTTTTTGCTAATAAATGAGTGAAGTGAAGCAAGGCGAAGAATATATTGGCCATATACTTACTTACTTACTTGCATACTTACTAACTTACTTACTTACCTGTCTAGAAAGCCATCTAAATTGGCGTAATGCATTTTTAGAATTTGTTATCTTGTCTATTTCGATTTTACAACTATCCATAATGAATGATTGTTGTTTCATCACCATCATCTATCTCTGACTTTGTCATTTTGATTTTACATTTCGAGAAATTTCTCACTTTTTGATTTTTCATTTTCATGATGATGATGAATGATGATGATGATGATGATGATGATAAGTTTATTTATAGATAATGATAAGTTTTTTTTTAAAAGAAAAAAATAAGAAATTTAGGTATTTTTAATTTTAGATTTATCAAATATTTCGTATAAAATGAGAATTTTAGTTTGGTTTTATGATGATGATAAAACTTATTTATGATAATGATAAGCTTATTTCTAGAAAAAAAACCTAGATATTTTTAATTTTAGATTTATCAAATATTTGTGTAAATGTAAACGAAAACTTTAGTTTCTTCTTTTTTTTTTGTTTAAAAAAAATAGATGAAGAAATTTTTTCTTGAATAAAAATTTTTTAAACAAAATTTTATTGCTGGTCACTTTTTGTATAATTTAAAAATGAATCATGTTCTCGAGAATTACTTTTAGTTTTACTAACTGAGATATTTTATGTTAGCATATATAGTTTTAAAAATGATAATAAATGATGATGAAATAAAATCATTCTCGAGAATTATTTCAATTTTGTTATGAAAATATTTTGTTTGGCTTATGCATTTTAGACATAACTAATAAATGCTGATGAAGTAAATCATTCTCGAGAATAATTTTTAGTATTACTTGTAAAATATTTTACGTTGCTTATGTATTTTAAGCGTGACACGTAAATTTTGACGTAAAATGTTAATATCAACTTATAATATTACTATTTTGATAAATTTAATGGTAAAAATTATTTGTGTATTTAATAGTTTTATATAAAATTTGAATAATATCTAAATAATCCATTGATGCATTCAAAAAATAAAAAAAGTTTTGATAAGAAAAAAAATGTTCTCAATATGAAATCTTTTATCAAAATATTATTTTTTTTAATTAATAAATTTATGATTAATAAATTTTTTGCTGAGATTTATAATAATTTTTAATTAATTAATTATCTACTCTATTAATTACTTGAAATTTCGTCTATCATAAAATCATATATTGTATTTTCTACAACTGTTAAAGCTGATAACAAGTTTCATTTTCTAACAAAATCTTCATGTTATATGAAAATAGTAAAATTCGAAAAAAAAAAAGCATAAGACAATTTAAATTATAATAATTTTTAATTAATTAATTATTTGCTCTATTAATTAATTTAAGTTATAAAATTTTAAATTTAAATTTATAATTTAAATTCTAAAAAATTAATAATGGAAATTTTTTAAAATTCACATAACAATTTCAAATTTTTTTCAAATTTTATCATTTCTGATATAAATAGAAAAATAAAAAATAAAAAACAAAAATGCTGTTCGTTGAATTTCCATTTTAAGATTTTAGTGGAAAAATTTTACTATTACAATGCTTTTAAATTTTTTTTTTTTAAGGAAATTTCCATAAACATTACATTTTTTTACTCTTTAACTTTTGTGTATATTTTCTATTCTTATCATATCACTTTTTTTCTCTTATCATTTTTTTCTTAGCTTTATACATTTGAAAATTAGATTTTTATTTTTTCTTAAAAAATTTATGCAACAACTAACTTTTCTGTATATTTTCTATTTTATCATATAATTTTTTTTCTTATCATTTATATTATTTTTCTTATCATTTTTTCTTAGCTTTATACATTGAATTAGATTTTTATTTTTATAAAAAATTATGCATAGAAATTGGTTGATAGCATAGTGAATATTAAATATTAGAGATATTATAAAATTTTTATTTTATGATGAAAGTAATCTAATAGAATTCCTAATTTACGTCAATTCCGCTTATTCACGTTTGTCCGTGAAAATTTTTTTCAACTTTTATTGGAATATAAGCTTTATAAAATGAAACTGTTTGATAATTTACAACTTTTAATCAAAATTAATCAGTTCATATTCATTGATCAGTTCATATTCAGTAATAAGCAACAACTTTAATCAGTTAATCTTTAATCAAAATTAATCAGTTCGTATTCACTGATCATGACGCTGTGCTGAAACTTTCGAGTTAAAATATTCAAAATTTTCAAAATATATCCGAAAAAGATTGGTAGGGGTGATTAGGGGTGATTAGAGGAAAAAATTGACGGTAACAAATTTCAGATAATTTATTTGTTAAACTTGAAAATGATCATCAATATCGGAATTGATAATTGATAAATTTAAATTAATTTGCATAAATTTAAGCATTAAAAATTTTGGATAAAATTAAAATTTCTTATTTTTCCTATCAAATTTTCATTCTTTTTTTTCTTTATTGAAAATTGATAAAGTTTTAAAACTTTATCACTTTAATCAGTGAAATTTAAATAATAAATTTGATTATTTTTATATCAGAGAATTAGGATAAAATCATAAAATATTTATATATTTTTTTTGTTTAAAGTAGTTATTTTCTTTGTTTTTTTTATTTACAATTTTTTTTTTTTGTTTATAAATTCTTTGAACACATAGCGAAGAAAATTATTAACAAATTAAATTGATAAGTTTTGAAACTTTTTATTCAATCATATAAACTGCTTATCAGAAAATATATAAGTTGTAAATGATTATTTCTGATTAATTTTCGACGAAAAAACCAAATTTATCCAATCATTAACAATTTAGTGATATTTCTTGAATAGCATATTGATAAATATTGTTAGCATCAAATTTATTTCATTTGATTTTTATCAGAAATAATCAGTTGCATCTTGCATATTTTTTGATTAGAAAATTTGATAAAATAATCACCAAACAAGAGTACTATTTAAATTTTAATTAGCAGAAAGAGAGAGAAGGAAGAGAGATAGAGTACAATTGAAAGTTTCATATATTTGAGATTTAAAAAAAGAAAAATTAATAAAAGCAGAAACATTATTGGAAAGATTTGTCAAACTTTTGAAAATAAAAATTATCAAAAAGATTAATTTAATTTATTGCAAAATTTCAAATAATTTTCAATATAATATATTTTAGCGAAAAATTGATAAATGGATGAATGAATGATAAGCTGATATTTTTTATGATATTAGATAATTAATGAATTGATATATATATATAATTAATTTAATTTATTGCAAAATTTCAAAATAACTTTCAATATAATATTTTAGCGAAATATTGATAAATGACGAATGAATGATAAGCTGGTATTTTTTATGATATTAGATAATTAATGAATTGATATATATATATAATTAATTTAATTTATTGCAAAATTTCAAATAACTTTCAATATAATATTTAAGCGAAATATTGATAAATGACGAATGAATGATAAGCTGATATTTTGTATGATATTAGATAATGAATGAATGTATATATATATAATTAATTTAATTTATTGCAAAATTTCAAATAACTTTCAATATAATATATTTTAGCGAAAAATTGATAAATGGATGAATGAATGATAAGCTGATATTTTGTATGATATTAGATAATGAATGAATGGATGGTATATATATAGAGTACATATAAGCATTTTTGCATATTCTCGAAATGTTAAATTAGCATTATGCTTGATTGCTCCTTTTCTTTGGTGATAAAATTATTTCAAAATGTCAATTCTAATTTTGTATTATTTGATGAAAAAGAAAAAAGAAAAAAGAAAAAAAAATACTAATAAAAAAACTCTTTAATATTGTCATCATAATTTGAATTATATTAATTATTTTTCTATTTTTTTATTAATTATTATTAAAAATATTAATTATTTTTATGATTTCAAGTTTTTATTTATTTTTTTTTTTTTGTTAATCAAATATATCTTATATCTTAGCAAATATATTAAATTTTCCATTTCGTTTTTTTTTTTTTTTTTGTTTGAATTTTTTAAATAATTAAAAGAAATTTTTTGCAATTTTAAAAATTTGAAATTGCAAAGATTTACAAAATTATTAAGTTGAATAATTCATTTAAAATACTAAGATGTGATGGATGAAAGAAAGGAATTCAATCATTTTTAAATGATTGCCGCAATAATTTTAATATAAATTGTAAAATAATTTGAAAAAAAAAAATCAAATATATCTTAGCAAATATATTAAAATTTTCAATTTCGTTTTCATTTTCATTTTTTTTTTTTTGAATTTTCCAGCAAAGAAATTATATTTAATTAAATGTTAAAATTATAAAATTCGAATTTGAACAATGAATTTTTGTTTGAAATTTGATAAAATTGATTAATTTGATTGGCGAAAAAAAAATTAACAATTTTAAAATTATCATTTTTTTTTTCTCGACTTATTTTTCTCTCGTCTTGCCTATGTTAAAATTAGGCATTTGTTTCGATTAATTTATTTTAGAAATAATAATAAATTTTATTAAAGCAAAATTATTAATTAAAAAAAAAAAAAAACTATATAAATGAGATTGATTCTTTGAAAGGACTGTATTTTTCTCATTAAGGAATTTTTGCAATTTTTTGGGATCCAAAAAACTGCTTAGGCAATAGCATAAGATATGAAATTTTGGCCAAAAAAATGTAATATATGGCCACATTAAATATGGAAAAAAAAGTCGCATAGAACATGTTAAAATCGTAATAAATAGTATCGATAACTTATCATGATAAATAATACTGAAATAAGTTATTATGATAAATAATATTGAAATAAGTTGTCGTGATAAACAGTATTGAAATAAGTTATCGTGACAAATACTAAAATCAATTGTCATGACAAATACTATTGAAATTAGTTATCATAATAAATAATATTACAATTAATTATCATGATGAATAATGTTGAAATTAATTATCATGATGAGTAATGTGAAATTAGTTATCATGATAAACAGTGTTCAAATAAGTTATCATGATAAATAGTATTGAAATAAGTTATCATGATAAATAATATTGGAATTAGTTATCATGATAAGTAGTATTGAAATCAATTATCATGACAAATATTATTAAAATTTTATCATGATAAGTAGTATTGAAATTAGTTATCATGATAAATGATGTTAAAATTAGTTATCATGATAAGTAGTATTGAAATCATTATCATGATAAATAGTATTGAAATAGATTAAATTTTGATTAATCTGCCAAATTGCTTTTTTTTTTTATTTTTTTCCATCAAACAATAAACACAAGCAATTGTTAAATGAGTGCAAAAAAAAAAAAAATTTACGCAACATAACTTTTCCAAATGAAAACAAATTCATCAATAATGTTCAAACATCAATTTTTACAAATAAATCTAACAAAATTCATTCATATCAAAGTGATTTTCTTCATTAATTAGGAGATCAATGATTTGAGATTGAGCTATGATTGATCACTTAATCAGTGATTAAAATGGAATTGAAAATTGATCGCCTAATCAGTGATTTGAGATAAAATAAAAATTTTAGTAATTCTAATCACCATATCATCAAGAATAATTTTAAAAAAACAAAACGAAATACCGTACTATACCAAATTATATTTCAAGATAGCGAATGATCGAATGGGTTCTTCAAAAAAGCAAAAATATTACTTTTAATTGATAATATAATTAAACTATGCAAATTTTACCATGTTTAAACAATGTAATCGTACTATCAACTGATAATTGTTAATTTCAATAATTCATCATTATACAAATCATTAAATTTATATCAATCGATATCAATAACTGATAACCATCTATGTTAATTTCATAATTTTTTTTAATTAACATATTTATTAAAAAACATATACACTTATTCGTAAAATTCCACATTAAAACAAAATATTTTTAACGCTTAAAAAATATTGGCCATTTTTTTTTTGCCTGATCAAAATTTAGCCTTATCAATTTACAAGAATATATTTCATTTATTATAATTTAATTTCTCAACTATTCGTTGTTTTTCTTTATGATTTTTTCTTTTCTATTCTTCGATATATATATATTTTTTTCTTAGAAAATATACAAGGCAATAAAATTTTTATTGATAAGATATGTTTGATTAATCTTCAAAATTCAATCACAATTATTTACATTTCCATTAATTGATTATCGATTAGTTACATTTTATTAATTGAAAAAATTGATTATCGAAAAAAAAAATACTTCCCTTTATCCATGAATTATCAAATACTGTTGGAACGAAATTTACGAAATAAATTTAAACGAAAAATTCAATTATACAATTCTCTTTTTATTTTCATTTTTACATTTGTCAAAAATATTTTAAATGATAAAAATATTTTAAGTGATAATAATATTTTAAATGATAAAAAAAATTCGTTCAAAATAGCATATTTTCTAATAACTATATGGCCTTAATAATGCTAATAAACGAATTAAATTAGGCCAAATATATTTAACAAATAATTGGTTAAAAAGAAAAAAAGAAAAACGATAGATTTATGCTTAAATAATAAATTTAAGTTTAATTTTTTTTACAAATATTTCTATTTTAGCATATATGCAAATTATTAAAAGAAAAATGTTACGTGAGAAATACTCATTTTTTTTTTTTTGTAATCAATTACGTGAATTTTTTGTTTAAACGTGAGAAATTTACAATCCATTTCATGCATTAAAATAAAGAAGAAAAAAAAGCAAATTTACTTTTATCTTATTATTATTAATTTTAATTCTTTTTTTCGTGATCAATTAATAAATTTAGCACTTTTTTCATAATTAATAAATTTGATTTTATCATTTGCCATAATTATTTTTCATTGAAAGGAATTACGTGAATTTTTTTTTTATAACGTGAGAAATTTACAATCCATTTAATGCATTAAAATAAAGAAATAAAGCAAATTTTCTTTTATCTTATTATTATTAATTTTAATTCTTTTTTCGTGATCAATTAATAAATTTAGCACTTCTTTCATAATTAATAAATTTGATTTTATCATTTGCCATAATTATTTTTCATTGAAAGAATTACGTGAATTTTTTTTTTATAACGTGAGAAATTTACAATCCATTTCATGCATTAAAATAAAGAAATAAAGCAAATTTTCTTTTATCTTATTATTATTAATTTTAATTCTTTTTTCGTGATCAATTAATAAATTTAGCACTTCTTTCATAATTAATAAATTTGATTTTATCATTTGCCATAATTATTTTTCATTGAAAAGAATTACGTGAATTTTTTTTTATAACGTGAGAAATTTACAATCCATTTAATGCATTAAAATAAAGAAATAAAGCAAATTTTCTTTTATCTTATTATTATTAATTTTAATTCTTTTTTCGTGATCAATTAATAAATTTAGCACTTCTTTCATAATTAATAAATTTGATTTTATCATTTGCCATAATTATTTTCATTGAAAAGAATTACGTGAATTTTTTTTTTATAACGTGAGAAATTTACAATCCATTTCATGCATTAAAATAAAGAAATAAAGCAAATTTTCTTTTATCTTATTATTATTAATTTTAATTCTTTTTTCGTGATCAATTAATAAATTTAGCACTTCTTTCATAATTAATAAATTTGATTTTATCATTTGCCATAATTATTTTTCATTGAAAAGAATTACGTGAATTTTTTTTTTATAACGTGAGAAATTTACAATCCATTTCATGCATTAAAATAAAGAAATAAAGCAAATTTTCTTTTATCTTATTATTATTAATTTTAATTCTTTTTTCGTGATCAATTAATAAATTTAGCATTTTTTTCATAATCAATTAATAAATTTGATTTTATCATTTCCCGTAATTATTTTTCATTGAAAATATCTTTTTTTTGTCAGTAAACAATTACGTGAATTTTTTGTTTTTAACGTGAGAAATTCACAATCCATTTCATGCATTAAAATAAAAAAGAAAAAAAGAGCAGATTTTCTTTTATCTTATTATTATTAATTTTAATCTTTTTTCCATGATCAATTAATAAATTTGATTTTATCATTTGCCATAATTATTTTTCATTGAAAAGAATTACGTGAATTTTTTGTTTATAACGTGAGAAATTTACAATCCATTTCATGCATTAAAATAAAAAAGAAAAAAAGAGCAGATTTTCTTTTATCTTATTATTATTAATTTTAATTCTTTTTTCCATGATCAATTAATAAATTTGATTTTATCATTTGCCATAATTATTTTTCATTGAAAAGAATTACGTGAATTTTTTGTTTATAACGTGAGAAATTTACAATCCATTTCATGCATTAAAATAAAAAAGAAAAAAAGAGCAGATTTTCTTTTATCTTATTATTATTAATTTTAATTCTTTTTTCCATGATCAATTAATAAATTTGATTTTATCATTTGCTATAATTATTTTTCATTGAAAATATCTTTTGCTTATACTTTTCCAATTTTCTTTTCTTCTTTTTTTTTCCATTTTTTTTTTTTTTTTTGCTATGCGAAAATTGATCTGTTATTTATGGTTGGTTTGAATGCATTAATGGAAATGATAAAGTTTCAGTTTACACTTTAATAATTATCAGAGAAGCGTATCATAACATGGTAATGGAAAATTATGAAAACAATAAAGTTCATTTTAGCATTTTCTCATTTTTCATCAAATTTATAAACGGATGATCAAATGACATCGAATATACGAAAAAAACGCGAACATTTTTTACACTATGGAGCATTATCATTTAGTGCACCAACACGAAGGAAATGGTATAAGAAAGGTTATTTAGATTATATATATATATATATATATATACTGTAAGCATACTGTTAATCTTACCGTAATCTTTCAAATTAAACAAATTATCAGTTTAAAAATTAATTTTTCTTTTAATTATTATAAAAATTTTAATTTTAAGTATATATGACAAAAATTTGTAAGTAAATTTTCCAAATTTTCAGAAAATAATGCTGAAGAAAATTATCGTAATTTGGTGAGTTTGTTTTGTTTTTTTTTTTGTTTTTTTTTTCTGGTCAATTTATTTTATCGTTTTTATTAGTTCAATTTGTTTGAGTAAATAAACAATCACATTTTAAAATTCATTTGATGAAAAAATGGTTTTTGAATTTATAAAATTGTATTATTTTATTTGAATTTAAATTTCAGTTTATTTTAAACAAAAATTTAGCTTTTCAATTAATTCTTCATTTTTTTTTTCTGATTAAAATACTTTCTTGTTTCGTTCAATTTTTACTTTTAAAATAAAACCAACAAAAAAAAAAAAAACAAAAAAAAAAAAAGAAATAATAATATATTACGTAATTGATAAAACTGGTATTTCAATTGAATAAGCAATGATATGAATGATACAATCATTCATATATGGCGCTGAGAAATACTTTTGAAACGATCATGTATTCAGCGCAAAATTTTTTCAAACTCTTTTTATCACATACATTTGATAATTTATTTAATTATTTATTATTAGCTGTTAAACTGAAATGTTTGTGATAAAACAAAAACATTTGATATTTCAAATATCATCACATCACAAAGAATTGAAATATTAGTACCAGGAATTGCATCTAACAAAAAAAAAAAGTGATCTGTGGAAATTTCAAATTAAAATTATTTAAAAATTTAGCAGTATAAAAAAAAAAAATACTTAATAAGTTTGCAGGGAGGAGATATGACATCTAGTCGATTGATTGCTGCTGTAGCAACTTGGCATGATATTCATGCAAGTTTGATGAAACTTAGCCTTTCAAAAAGTGGCATATCATCGGATGAAATTATCAATTCATCAAGTTCAACAAGTAGCAGTAGCTATTCCATCAATTCATTTATTAATAATATCAGCGATGATTGTATGTAATGAAATATTGAATATTTTTTTTAAAATTAAAATTTAAAATTTTATATTCAAGTACTGAAATAGAATTTAAAATTTTAAATTTATATCGCAAAAAAAAAACTTTTAATCATTTCAATCATACTTATCATTGGATTTTTTTTTTTATCAATATTAACATTCTTTAATAATCATTTTAAAAAATTGCCGTTGTAGCATTGAACGAAAATCATTCGAGCGATTTAGATGATGAAAATTTATTCAATTATCCGTCACGATTATCTACTTCAAATTTGGAACTTCGAAGTTTACAACTAAAAGAAATGTTTCCTGGACTATCGGAACATTGGAGGTGCTTTGATTTTTTCTTGTAAAAAAAAATTTAATCATTCGTTTTTCATTTTTATATTCTCATTGAAAAAAGGAAAGAAAAGGCAGGAAAAAATTTTTAATCATTGATAGCAAATATGATAGTGATAAAATAATGCAATTAATTATATCATTGATAAAAATTATTTATTCATAATATTTTATAAAATGATATTTTCCTTAAAAGCATACAAAAATACAATCAAGACATACATATCAACTTCGTTTTGTTAATAATTTCTTAAAACTTTACGAACTAGTAATTTAATTTGAAAAAAAATTAGAAATGATTTATTTCATTTATGATCGATTGATTGATCGTTTCGTTTATTTCGCAAATTTTTTAAAATAATTTTTGGTTAACAACAAAAAATTCAATTTAAAAAAAAAAAACTAAACAATATTTTAATCTCATTTTTTTCTTATCATTCACTGATAAATTTTTTCCCCACTTGTTTTTCTCAATTAATTTTTTTCACATTGCAATGCAAAATATGATCAGCTGATTGGAAGTTTAGTTAAAATATCAAAATAAATTAAAAATTACAAGTACTGTTAAATAGATCAATTCCTAGTGAATCAGAAAACAATAACATTTTGTTAAAAAACAAATTCCAAACTTTCAATGAAAAAAGCAAAAGTTCCGATGGAATTTACATAATCATTTGTATGACATGAATGAAATCGAAATTTAACTAAAATTTGAATTGCTTCATAATACTATAAAAAATAGTTGTAATAAAAAGCATAAAATGATTTTACACTTTTTTGAATTAAAATTTTAACAATTAATAATAAATCGTTATTATTTGATTTCTTTTTTTTTTAAAAAAAAAAAAAAAACAAAAATCCGTTCATTCTTCAATTTTTTTTTTTTCTCTTTTAAAACTTTATTCATTCTTGTCAGAGAAATTCAATTGATATGACTTTTTCTTTTTTTTTTTTTATTTTTTCATAAAATTACATTTACATAGAACTGAAACAAATAGTATAAAAAGCAAATGAAAAATGAAATTGAAAATTTTTCTCTTTTTTCACTTTATGATTAATCAATTTGAAATTAAAAAAAAAAAAAAAAAGGACAGAGAGAAAAAAAAATGAAATTTTAATAAATGTTTGAAAAAAAAAATTATTTTAGTATTGAATTTTTAAAATTTTTGTTTTAATTTATTTTTTTTTTCTTTACAAGGCACAAATTTAGATGAAAATGATAAAAAAGAAAAGGAAGGAAAATGAAATTTTTAATCTTTAATACTTCGAAAAGTGAAGATAAATGAATGACAATTTTGGGCCATAAAATATTAACGATACCATTATTCTTTCTTTTTTTTTTGAAATCATTGTTAATTATAGCATAATTTATAAAATTTTGTAGATTGTAAACGTACAGATTTTTTTTTGATCCATAAAATTCCGTATACATACACGTAAATATCACGTTTTTGTTAAGATAATTAAGCAATGTGTAATTCCGTGTACGTATACATATAAATCATACTTTACATTGTTGATTTTGAATGATTCATAAAATCTCGTATACGTATACGTATACGTAGAAATTACACACTTTTTAGGATAAATTTTATACACAACAAATAATTTAGCAATATGTAATTCCATACAATACGTAATTACATAGCAAATTACAAATTACATTTTTCTAATTACATAGAAATTAAATACTTTTTAAGATAAATTTTATATACAAAAATTACTTCAGCAATATATAATTTCATATACGTAAACGTAAAATCACGTTTTTCCTAAGCTAAATTTTATATACAAAAAATAATTTAGCAATATGTAATTCTGTACACGTATACGTAAGAAATTACATAATTTTTAAGATAAATTTTATATACAAAAATTACTTTAGCAGTATATAATTCCGTATACGTAAACGTAAAATCACGTTTTTCTTAAGATAAAAATTAATTTAGCAATATATATGTATATATATTCTGTTATCTTATATTCATATTTGCTTACTCACAAATAATCAAGCAATTATTTTGAATCTTTTCGCTACTATTGATATTTTATTGTTAATTTTTTATTAAACTTATATGTAAATAAAGCGCAATTTAACAAATATTATCAAATTATTCATCAATGTGAAATAAAAAAAAAGTCACTAATTTAATTTATTGTCATAGAAAAGTGATGCAATCATTATCAGTTTCATAAGATTAATAAAATAAGCTTGCAATTATCACTGCTTATATATTTTTTTTCTAATTACATACAAGCAAAAATTGTGTACTTAAAAAAAATATTAATTAACAAGAAATTAGCGCTTAAATAATAATAAATTTATAAACTTAAATTATGCAAAATTTTTATATCATAATTTATCATTCATGATAACAAAAATGATATGATTTAAAAATAACAGTAAATTTATAAACTTAAATTGTGCAAAATTTTTATATCACAATTTATCATTCATGATAACAAAAATGATATGATTTAAATAACAGTAAATTTATAAACTTAAATTGTGCAAAATTTTTATATCATAATTTATTATTCATGATAACAAAAATGATATGATTTAAATAACAGTAAATTTATAAACTTAAATTGTGCAAAATTTTTATATCATAATTTATCATTCATGATAACAAAAATGATATGATTTAAATAACAGTAAATTTATAAACTTAAATTGTGCAAAATTTTTATATCATAATTTATTATTCATGATAACAAAAATGATATGATTTAAATAACAGTAAATTTATAAACTTAAATTGTGCAAAATTTTTATATCATAATTTATTATTCATGATAACAAAAATGATATGATTTAAATAACAGTAAATATATAAACTTAAATTGTGCAAAATTTTTATATCATAATTTATTATTCATGATAACAAAAATGATATGATTTAAATAACAGTAAATTTATAAACTTAAATTGTGCAAAATTTTT
This sequence comes from Dirofilaria repens, assembly GCA_008729115.1. Lineage (NCBI taxonomy): Eukaryota > Metazoa > Nematoda > Chromadorea > Rhabditida > Onchocercidae > Dirofilaria > Dirofilaria repens. The sequence continues at coordinate 52,897 of SNRZ01000187.1, forward strand.
ATATCATAATTTATTATTCATGATAACAAAAATGATATGATTTAAATAACAGTAAATTTATAAACTTAAATTGTGCAAAATTTTTATATCATAATTTATTATTCATGATAACAAAAAAAAATGATATGATAAAGAAAAGATATCTTTTTTTTTCTTTCTGAATATAAAGAAAAAAATAAAAAAGGACGATCAAATAAATGTATTAGGGAAGCGAAATAATAGGGAAGTCCAGTTGTATCAACTTTAAGCGCCACCCCAATTCTTTTCGTTCTCATATTCTATTCAAATATTTGTCACCGGCGTCATTGCCATCTCTTGATAATCTGGCTGGCCGCTGTTTTTCTTTATTCATCTTCCCGATTATTGCCCCGCCTCTACCCCGCCCTTCCGCGTTTCTAATATAATGTCTGTCGTTTTCATTAATAGAAAATAGCCTTCCTTTTGTTATTCTAACATATTCTTAATCTGTACACATTTTCTTATCCGTATTTTCATTCTTGTTATCGTTACGTTACATTATTGTCATTGTCATTGTCATCACAATCATCATCATCACCATTATCATTGTCATCATAATCATTATCGTATCGTCGTTAATCTTGCCTATCGAGCAGTTTATAGTAGCGGAGAACATCATCATTATTATTATCATCATCATTACCCTGATATCATCCAATCCATTTCCTATACGTCATTGTCTCGGGCCGCCATTGTTTAGTGTAGTAGTATAACAGCGATGATCGTAATGATGATGATAATAATGATGATGATGGTGATTGTTACGTTTATATTGATGCCTGCTCCAGCGAATTGAGCAAACATTTTCAATAGACAGAAATTTTACTTGCAGTTGTGCAATTCTCGATCATATCCTGCATATTTGCAATTTCTGATTATCTAAATTGGATGATAACATTTTTATCATATATTTTCATTATCATCATTTTTGCGATAATATCTCGCATATCATTTCATTCGTATTTGAAATTCGAGAAAAAAACTCCGTATTATTATCATCCTTGTATTTCCTATAGTTATTTTAACTAGCAAAAAAAAATTCTATCAGTATTATTTATTTAAATGCAAATTGATAATGATCTTTTTATCAGTATTGATTAACTGAAAATTGATCATAGTGCATGTGGTGGAATGGAAAATGATGAATGCATGCCTGAATTTATATCATCTTACCATCATCATAAATCATCATCATCATCCCTATCTATATCAATTGAATTGTATGTAATGCAATCGTCATCATCATCATCATTAGCAACAGCAATAGCAACAGCAACAGGAACTGCTATATTAGAATCTGATTCAACAGCAGCAACAGCTACATTAGAATCTGATTCATCAATAATGAAGGAACGTCGATATTCTGTACCAATTCTCACTTGGGATCATATTTCGATCGATGAATCTTTAAAACGAAAAAACTTTGAAGCACAAAAAGCATCAATGGATAATTCTATCGCTAATACTACTACTGCTACTACTACTAATACTACTGCTACTATCACTACTATCAGTGATACAACAAATGAACGAGCAAAAAATTTGCAACAAAATATTGGTAAAGCAAAATCGTTAACAAATTCATCATCATCAACGAAAATGATAATTTCACGTAATCGTTTCTCCACACAACTTTCTGATAATTCAACATTTTTATCAAAAACATCAAAGAAGAAACCATTGTTAATTCGTGCTGAAGCAATTGATCTACCATATTCATCGATTGAAACTACCAATGATAATTCGAACAATTGCAATAATGTTATGAATTCAAAGATGAAACATGATTTACGACCTCATTTATTTGTTTCATTTTTGACGAAACATTTTGAAAAAATGCATAAAAAGATGAAGCCTAAAAGGCCATTAGGTTCATCATTATCATTTGATCTTGATGAATGTCAACATATACCTTTACATATGCCTATGCCTATGCCTATGCGTATTTTAGAGCAACAAAATGGCATGATTAATTATTCATCATCATCATCATCATCATCAAATATTAATAATAATAATAATAATAATATTGAATATTCAAAATTATTCTTTCATTCGAATTTAAATTGTTTTCATTGTCTTCTTGATCTATCATTACGAAAGCGTAAATTTAATCGTTTAAATAATACGACACGATTATGGTCCAGTTCTGATATTCCAATTATCAATGAATAATAATCATTCGAGTGAATATAGTTGTTCGCTAAAATTTACAATCAACAATTATAAGCGATCATTTCATGATAATAATACACTCGTCTTATCAATAATAAGTAAATTTTTCATTTTTTTTTTTTTATTCTTTTATCTTTTTTTTTTTGCTTTCAAATTAATATTGACTATTTGAAATTTATTTGAAATTTTTCAATTTGAAAAAAAAAAACAGGTCAAAATGTTATCGAGAAAAAAAAATTTGTAAACATTTTTTTTCTTTTTTTTTTTGTATCAAAAAAAAAAATATTTGATAGAATGAATCATAAATTTTAAAAAAATATACGAAAGAAAAATAGAAAAGAAGGATGAAAAGGGGAAAATTTTTTTTTCTCTCTTCTTTTTAATTTAACTTTTTATCAAAAAAGATAATGATATTTTGGAGGATGATTATCAAATAAAATTTTTATTCTTTGAATTATGTATGAATGGATGATTATCAAATAAAATGTCTATCATAAATTTATTGAATTTAAAATCAAAAAAGGTTTAATTTGATTTTTTTTTTTTTTGGTTAAATTCCTTAAAAATAAGGGATTATTTTTTTATTCGAATGTTTAATAATATTATATTAATTATCTTTAATAATATTATATTATCTTTATTTTTAGTAGAATTTGTTAATGGAATTATAATTTTTAATGTATGAATTTAAAATCATTTACTATATTGATTGATTATTAATATTGATCTAATAATCAATTAATCTTTATTGATTTTGATTAAATCAAATTAACTCTTGATCTAATTTTGATCAATAGGACTTGTTTGAAATCATTTGCCATTATTATTGATTAAATCAAAATTAACTCTTGATCTAATTTTTGATCAATTAGCGATTTGTTTGAAATCATTTGCCATTATTATTGATTAAATCAAAATTAACTCTTGATCTAATTTTGTGATCAATTAGCAATTTGCTTCCTTTTTTTTTAAATATATAAGAAAAAAAAATAGACGAGGAATCAGTAAATTTTGCTTTTCCATTTAATTCTAATATGAAATTTATGAATTAATTAAAATTATTTCCAGGCTTAGTGATTATTGTTAAGAAATTATGAAAAGGAAATTTCTCATAAAAAAACTTTTTATTTTACTATTTATATATTTGATAATCGTATCCTTGTAAGTAATTTGAATTTATAATTTTCTTATCCTATTTTCCGTTAATTTTGAATTTGGAACTAATATTTAATTGATATTGACTTCATCAATGTTAGCTTCTTCGACAATTTATTAGTCTTATTAATTTTTTCTTCAATTCGAAATTCTATTGAGTTTGATGGATTGAAGATTAAAGTTCAATTACCATTAAATCTATCACCTCTTTATTCTGTCAAATAATTCTTAATTAAAATTAATCCTAGCAACCAAATGACGTAACAGAATCCTATAAAATTTATTCATTTAATGTTGAAATTTAATCGATTGAAGGTTAAAGTTCAATTGCTATTAATCTATCATCTTTTTGCTCCATCAAATTATTCTTGATTAAAATTAATTTTAGCAACTTAAATGATATAGCAGAATCTTATGAAATTTATTCATTTAATGTTGAAATTTAAAATAAAATCCATCAGTCTTAATCCAAAATTCTTTTAAATTTGATCGATTGAAGGTCAAAGTTCAGTTGCCGTTCTTAAACAAAATTAAACTTGAGCAAGCAAATGATATAACAATGTCTTACGAAATTATTACATTCAAAGCTAAAATTTTAAATTTCTCAAGAAATTTCAAACTTTCGAATAATTTTTTTCCAAAAAAACATTTTGTACTTTATATCGATTTTTACTCTTTCCCACTTCCTGGAAATTTTTAAATTAAAGTTGAAAAGAAAAATTTGTTAAACATTGTCGCTTCTTGTTTTTTTTTTTCTTTTTGAAAAATATCACTATAACTTTGTTAGTTGATAAATTCATTTAATCAACAACAATTAGTTTGATTAGTTTGTTTGTTATACAAAGGAAAGGCAAAAAAAAAAATAGGAAGAAGAAAAAATTTTTATTTTTTATGATTTAATTTTATTCGCCAGTAAATTTTATCATAAAATATTTTTTAACTTTTTCGATCATTTTTAATTGATCTTTATTCATGAAAGAGAAAGAAAAGAAAAGCAAAAAATTTTGACTAGTAAAAACGAGACTAGCAAAAAAATTTAAGAAGATTCTTTTCTGTTTTTTTTTTTTTTTTTTTCATATTTCATTTTATCTTTTTGTTTCATTTTTTTGCTATTTCATTTTTTCACAAATTTTAATCATCTTTTAAATTTATCACATTCTCTTATCAGTCATCATTCTTTTTTTGTTGTTGTTTCAATTTAAGTTTATTTCTCTTTCTTTTTTTTTTTTTTTAGTTAAAACTTTTTTTTTTTCTTCTCTCTGCCACATTCTCATTTTGCTCATTAATTGAGTAAAGATCGCAAAATTTCTTCTCACTTTTTTAATATCATATTTTTTTTTTGTTTTTTTTTTTTTGCTTCGATTAATTTAAAATTTTTGATGCTAATTTAGTATCAGAGCATTAAATTTTGCGAAAGACCTAGTGCTAATTATCATTTTTACGATTATTTATTTTGAAAAAAATTTATGCTAATTCTCGAATTGATGATAATTCTCGAAGTTGGTTAATTATTTTCAAAAAGGTGATTCATCATGTTGAATGACTAATGTTCCTTTTTAAATGAGGTATTTTAAAATAAAATCAAAAAATGCACTTTCAAAATACTTATTCTTGCAATCAGTTAATTAATTACTTCGAAAGAGTAATTTGTTCATTTGTTGAGGGATTAATTTGACGAAATTTTAATTGAAAAATTCAAAATGAAAATCAAAGATCGGAATAAGTAAAGTAAGCATGATAGTTTAGAATTTTCAGAATAAAATAAAGTAAGCATGATGTTTAGAATTTTAAGTTGAATATAATCAAAAAAAAAATAAGGCCCGCAATTTTATTTGATCGTTAAGTGCCATAAGCCTATAATTATTTTTCTTATTAGGCAAATTCTAAAATGATTTTTATCATTTTAGCATAAGCAAAAAAATAAAAAAAAAATAAAAATGTAAAAACGGAAGCAAATAAAACGGATAAATGCAAAAAAGCTTTCTATTTTATTCTAAAAAGAAAAAAAAAAATATTAAATTTTCGAAAATAATAATAAAAATTGCAATGCCAATTTAAATTAAATTTATGCAATAAATTATATAATTTTATTCTTAAAAATTTCTTTTAAATTTTGATCGATTTTTGTTTTTATATGTATATATATATATATGTATTAATGCTGTAGAATGACTAAAAAGCATTTGTTGAATTTAGAATGATAAGCGGTGATTGTTTATCATAGTTTAAAGATGAAATGATTAGATTCGTAAATTGATTAAATTCTATGAGATTTATGAGAAAATTTTAGGATAGTAATTAAGTTTAAAAGTAGAAGTTGCTTAGATGAAAATTAATTAATAATTAAGATAAAACTTATTAATGAATTAATCATTATATTTTATCATATAGTGGAAAACACGAATGAAGTGTAAAGGGAGGAAAGGAGAAAATTTTTTTCAATTTTTTAAAAGAAATTTTTTTTTTGTGGAAAAAAGAAAGAAAGAGAAATTGGTTTGTTTGAAAAAAATTGAAAAAAAATTGTTTATTTTAAAATTATTTAATTAATATTTAAGTAATTAATTAAAATCACATTAATTCCGTTCCTATCAAATTATAAATATTCTATTATCAATTATCATATTCATTCATTGGTTTTTTTTTTCCATCTTCTCTTTGTCTTTATAAATCTCTAATTAATCGTTTATTTATTGAATATAATTAACAAATGATAATAGCAGGTAACATTTTTCTTTTATCATTTGTTTATTACGAAATGATAACAGGTGTAATAATCTATATGCCACATTATTAATAAATAATAATAATGATATTTGTACGGATTTATTTCTTTGGTTTTGCATATATTTACATATTGATAGCTTCCTTTAATAATCAGAAGTATATCGCTTCTTCTAATTACAGAAAGAAGAGAGAGGGAGAGGGAGAGAGAGAGAGAAAGAGCTATTATGAGCCAAAAATATGAGCATAGAGCAGTCTGGCAATATTAAGCCTAGCAAAATTTTTATCATCAGTTTGAATGATAATATCAAATATATTTTGAAAAATTTGTTTACATATGAAAATAAATATATAATCATTGTTATGGTATAAATTTAAAATTTTTATTCAATTTTTATTTTAATTTTTGAAATATATATAATTGATAATTGATTTTGATATGTTAAACGTTAAACTGAATGATAACAATCGGAAAAAACTGTTTTTTCTTTTTTTGATGAATTTCAATTAATTAATTGTTTTATTCGTTATTCTCTATGATTTTAATATTTCCGATTTTGAAAAAAAATAAATAAATAAGTAAATAAATTCATTAAATTTGAATAGAATAAATTCTCATGAGGACATATAAATAACTAAAATATAAACAAATGAATATTTTTATTAAAATTCAGATGAATAAATAAATTAACAAAAAAAAAATAAATTAGAAGAAACAAATTTGCAATAGTAACATATTTATGCATAAATGTATTATTTAAATTTATTGAAATTTTTTTTTTTTTTTTTTTTAGAAATAGACGGAAGTGAAATATTCAAATAGTCGAGAGTGAAATATGTAAATAGACGAGAGTGAGATATTCATCAAATAGGCGAGAGTGAAATATTGTAAATAGACTAGAGTGAAATATGTAATTTCATTTTTTTTTTCCAATAACAAATATTTTAAATAATTTAAAAAATAAAAAATAGAAAAAAATTTTTCCTTTCCAATAATGTTAGTTTGCTAGATTTTTCGTGCTTGATCAAGCAGAAAGACAAATAAAAATAATTGTTAGATTATAAAATTTAAATGTATGAAATTGAGAATAAAAAATAAAGAAAAAACGATTGAAAAATAAGTAAGAATTTATTACATTTATTTCATTATTTGAAATATCTGAAATTGAATGTAATTTCAATTGCTAAATAATAAATTAAAAAATATTTCCATTTGATCAAATGTATTTATTAATTTAAAAATTTCCAATTAACCGATTGAAATCGTACAGTTAGTTTTTCTACAAAAAAAAAAAACAAAGTTTACAAAAGAAAAAAAAATAAATTTTGTTGAAAAAAATTGCAAAAATTTTTTCTGTAAAAAATTGTTTTTCTTAACAAAATTTTTCTTTTTTTTTCTATTTTAAAGAAAATAACAACTGATAAAATGATTAGGAAAAGTTTTTTTTTTTGTTTTCTCGTATATTTTTTGTAAAAATTTTTCAAATTAATTTATTAATTTAATTTTATGCAGCTTATTTAATTTATTTTATATTTTTTATTTTATTTTCAATTTTTTTTTGAATAGTTTTTTAATTTTATGATTTGATTGGTAAATAATTTTAATTTTTTATCTCAATTTCAAATTAAAATTATTGTTTAATGATTTAAATTAGTACTTAATTCCATATACGTTAAAATTTGTTGCTTAATTTGTGAATTAAAATTTTAGAAAAAAGAATCCTTTTTTGTTTTTAATTTAAAAATTCCTAAAATTATTGTTTGAAATCGATAAATAAAAACGACATAATTTGATTTAATTAATACAGAGCAATTTTCCTATCTGACAGCTAGCTATTATAATATTTTTTAAATTTATTAAAATTTATTGCTAACATTTTATTTCATGTTAACATAAATTGCATCCGGCATTATTTAGATGATAAATTGATACATCATGATCATATTCAGGAATTATTTTTGATTTGTTAGCAACTATTCAAAGTGATAAATTGATAATATCATGATCATATTCGAAAATAATCATTATCACTGCTTTTCAGTTTTCATAACTTTTAGCCTAATATTAGATAATTCGAATGATTTACCGAAAAGAAAAAAGCTAGTACTTATCACTTATCTCATCAGTCGCAATTTATGAAGTGAATTTTCGAAGAATTAGCACTTGAAAATTGTTATTATCCATGCCTAAACAGCATTTAGATTTTTAATCAACAACAAAAACAAGCCTGTTTATGGACATAAAAATTTGCCGTAAAATCAAATCTTATTATTTTCTAATTTATAAATTAATTAATCACTTATATATTTTATTTTGAAATTGAGATTTTTTTTTTGGCCATTTATAAAAATTCTTGGCCAATATAACGAATTTCTTGGCTAATTATAAACAAAATTAATCAAAACAATGAAAATAATTTTACCAAAATGTATTCATTAATATAAGAAAGTTGTCTTTTTTTTCTTATGAAATTTTATTTATAAAATTAAAAGTTTGATAATTCATTTGTAAAATATAAATTAAAATTTACTTATTTTTTTCTAAAAAATTTTAAATTTAATAAAAGAAAATCTTTTTTTTATTTTATAGAAATACAAATTAAATTTATGGTTAATTCAATTTAGCCTAATTAATTGATTGATTAATTATTCGATTAATTTTTTAATTAATTATAGGCGTGCATTAGCTAAAACAACAGCAGCTAAACGATTGGTTGATATACATTCATCACAATATCATGGTATCATATCAACAACATTATGCAAACATCGTACAAAGAATTATTGGTTTGATACTAATGTTAGTTAAAATTTTTCAAAATTAAATATAAATGATTTAATTTTGAGCCGAAAAGTCTTAAGGTTTCTTTTAATTGATCGATTAATATCAAATATACTATTTCAAGTTAAGCATTTCCTTTATCTAGATTATTTAAAAAGATTAAAAAATTCGTTAATTTTGCAAATGAAAAAATTTATCGACGAACAAGTAACATAAGTCATAAAATTGAAAATGATATGATAAGAAACTTTTCGAAAAAATTAATATATTATTTTCTTAATTTTTAATAATTGCGTGAGATGAATTCTTGAAAATTTTACGTAAAAGACGTAAAATGAAACATTCGAAATTAGCGTGTTATTTTTTTTTGATTTTTTTTTTCTTTCTACTATGTAAAATAATTTGAAAATTTCAAATAGAAGCAGTAAAGATGAAAGAAATCAACAAATTAATATTACGTAAAAGCCGTAAAAAAATATATTTCATTTCAGATTCATGCCGATGAGCATATTTGGATATCTTCGTCAACACCGTGTACTATGGCAAGTAGTTCACGTGATACGGAATGTTATGTTGGTTAGTGAAATATTTTTCTAAAATTTGATTTCTATAAAAATTTGAAATTTTACTTTTAATTTATTGATTCCTTCGTAAAATTTGATTTCTATAAAAATTTGAAATTTTACTTTGAATTTATTGAATCATTCCTTCAAATATAGTTTTCTAAAGAAAATTGAAAATAATATTAGCAATAAAATTATTCCATACAAATTCATATCATGCATAAAATATTTGTTATTATTTATATTGGAAATTTCATACCAATTAATCAGTGCAATCTTAATTTAATCCTTCTCTATCATTGAAATCTATGGTAGTTTTGAATAACAATTTCAAAACAAAAAAATAATGATAATAAAAATGATTCAATAAAATTTATGCAGGTGAACGAGATTGCCGAAAAGTTGGTGAAAAACGAAGTTGTGCTGCATGTCATATTGTCGTGCATACAGCATGTTTGCCAATTTTACGACAAGTTAGTTTCTTTCTTGTATTTTTAACATTTTTTTTTTTTTACAATTAGCAAACCAAAAATTCATTTATAATTTTAGAAGAATCGCGTATTTCTATTTAGAATTTTAAATTTTTATCAGGAATTTTCTATCTCATTTTTTATTTATCAAATTTATCATTTATTATGAAAAAAAAAAAAAAAAGAAAACGAATTAGAAAATCTATTCACTCGTATATTTACTTATTCATGCATATAATTTCAATTTTTTAAAGATTCATCTAATATAACACTTTTTTTTTTATTTGTTTCATTTTAGTTATACGTAAAATGCAAGGTAACATATCAAGAAGATAATTCAATAAGAAAACAAATAACAACATCAAGTGGTAATATTGTTGATGAATCGTTAAATGGTCATCATTGGTTGCATAAATGGAAACAAGAAGGACGTTGCTTACGTTGTGGCAAATCATTTCAGCAAAAAATTTTCCATGATAAGGTATAAATTTAAACTTTATAAATCATTTGTTAATGATAATTTTCATATAAAATAAGACTTATGATACGTTTAATTAATGTCATTGATATTCTTAAGTTATGGTAAAAGAAAAAAAAAAAGAGAAAGAATTTTGATAAACTTAAGTTATGATAAAAGAAAAAGAATTGATTTTAAAATTGTTTGATAAATAAATAATTCCTAAAAATTATTAGTCTTAGTAGCATTTATTTTTATGAATAGTAACATTCTTTCGGATATAGAATAGAGAAAATTTATTTTTTCTCTGCTTTATTTTTGCAATTTAATTTAATATGAAACAAGTCACGAATTGAAATCAAATTATTAAATTCAGGAAAAAAAAACAAAGCTAAACTAAAATTATATGATTATAGTAATGCAAGAGCAAATTTTCAAATGATGTATATTTGAAATGATATTTATTTATTTTTATGTATTAGATAATGTCTTGATGTTAAGTTTGCAAAACAGTTTAAATTTAAATCTTTATATTTCGTCATATATAATGTTTTTTGATGATGAATTCATGTTTACCATTGAAAATATGACGTATTTAAGTATTGAAAAAGATAGGAAATTAATTTTATAATTAATTCCTTTCTTTGATTATACTATAGATGTTACTTCCTTTCATTATACTATCGATGATTAGGAATGTGAATGAAAATGATGAAAAGCAATATAAAAGAAAAATAGGAAAATAGGAAGATTACAAGTTACACTTAACGAATAATAATTCTTGGAAGAATAAGCTAATAGGGAATTTTTCGAAAATGAAAAAAAATCAATTCATGCGAAAATTTAATGAGAAAAAGTTGTGGAGAATTTCTTGAAAAGACAAAAATTAATTCGTATAAATGATAAAAAGATAATCAATGAGTAAATATAATTTCAGGAAGTAATCGCAATCACTTGTTCATGGTGCAAACGATCATATCATAATAAAATGGAATGCTTTTCATCGCAACGTTTTGAAAGATCATGTGATCGTGGTGAATTAAAAGAAATTATTGTACCACCAAGTTGGATTCAATACTCAAATCAAACTCAAACAAGAAAAAGAAAAAAAATTACAAAAAGAAAAAAGTATGACATATTTTAATTATAGTTATAGTTTATATATTTATAATACTAAATTTAAATGCATTTTTGTAATTTTACAAAAAAAAAATTAATCAATCAAATTTTGATATCTTTCAGATAATAATAAAATTAATACATTAATGTTTATTTCATTCTAATCGATATTTTTTAAAGATATTTTTTTATTATTTTGCGAAATTCAAAGATGTTTTTCTTCCTTTTGTCCGTTGCTTTATTCTGAAATTTAATTATTTCAGCGCAGGTTGTTTAAGATACGGCCAATGCCTTCGAATGATGGTACATGGCTTCCAAGTCAACCGTTGCTTGTATTTGTAAATCCGAAATCAGGTGGTAACAAAGGTTCTAAATTATTGCATACATTTTGCTGGCTTCTGAATCCACGTCAAGTATTCGATATTACTGCAATGAAAGGACCTGAATTTGGGTAATTTTTTTTTTATCAAATTTCAAACTTTCCTTACGCATAATCTATTATGTGCAATAAAAAATCTAATAATAATAATAATCTGTAAATTAGTTCTTTATGAATAAGTACAATTAAAAAATTGAAAATTATTGCTATTCTTTTTTTTTCATTATTAACTTGAAGTTTTTTCAAATATTGTCTTGCTCTATTCATTTTAATTTCTTTTTAAAAATTAATTTTTAAAATTCTTTAGACTTGGTATGTTTAAGAAAGTGGCATCTAATTTGAGAGTACTTGTGTGCGGTGGTGATGGTACCGTTGGATGGATTTTAAGTACTCTTGACAAAGTTTGCTTTACAATTTTGCAAATTTTCATGAATTAGAAATGGCATAAACTTTTTTTAACAATTATTGATAAAATCTATGCAGTAGAGTAATTCGAAAATTTCATTATTCAAAAGTAAACATTTGATTTTGCATAACAATTTGAACTTTCTTTAATTCGCAAATGTCTAATAGCAGTCTTATTTACATTTTCTTGTTTACATTTTAAAATTTTTAATGAATACTAATTTCAGATGAATTGGCCGAAATATCCCCCAATTGGCATTGTTCCGTTGGGCACTGGCAATGATTTGGCTAGGCAATTATTTTCTTATACTTGTCTAATAGTTATACTAGAAATTAAGTCATATATTTGTGTTGTTTATCCAATTAATTATTTCAACTTAACTTGCGTAATTTAATTTTATTTCATTCATTTTTGATTAATTCATTCCTATAATTTATTATTCAGATGTCTTGGCTGGGGTGGTTCGTTCAGCGAAGAACCGTTGGCTCAAGTTCTAAGTGCTGTTATTAATGAAACGTCCATCACATATCTCGATAGGTTTACTTTACTTTTCCCGTTATTTCTCATTTTAAAAATTGGAAACTGAAAGATTTCGAAATTAATCGATATCTAACAATAAAATTAGTAAAAAAATTTAAGCATAAAACCAGAAACTTCCTGAAACTTTTCGAAAACTTTTTTCTGAAAAAGAATTTGCTAAATTTTATTAATTATTTATAAACATTACATTTTTCATTCTTTAGATATTTTCATATATATATACATATATATAAGGAGAATTTATAGGTGGAATATAAATGTTGAACCTAATTTGCAAATATCAAATGTACAGACCGATGAAATTGATAAAGCTGCTCAGAATGAATTAGCACTTACAGTAATGAACAATTATTATAGCATTGGGGCTGATGCTCATGTAGCCTTACAGTTTCATCATTCTAGAAGTTAGTTTTAAATTTGAGTTTTAATAAATATTGTTTTTCTTTTGCTAAATTTTTTTTAATTTCCAGAAAAAAATTATAACAACATTTTAAAAATGTTAATTTCAAAGATATTATCCGTGCTGAATTATTTCAAAGATATTATCATATTAATCATTAACTTTTTATAGTGATAATTATAGTTACAATTATAGGGAAAAAAGCAAAATAGTTGTAACTAGTTATACGAAGAAGTTAATGATTAACATGACAGTATTTCTGAAATTATTTTCCCCATTTATTTAATCAAGTTTCCAGGAAACTATGCAAAATGATTTTAGGTGCAAATCCACAAATGTTAAATAGCAGGCTAAAAAATCGAATAGCATACGGTGGATTAGGTACCATTGATTTATTTAAGCGAACATGGAAACTTCTCAATGAATACATAACTCTTGAGGTAATAAATATTACTAAATTATTTCCAAATATGATTTTCTCTTTTTAAAATGAATTTGATGCGAAGTTAAAATTGCATAATTTATTCAACTTTTATCTTGAATAATTTATGCTTTTTCATATCAATTTTAGTGCGATGGAGTTGATTTAACTCCAAAAATTAGAGAATTCAAATTCCATTGCATATTATTTCTTAATATAACGTATTATGCGGGAGGGACAATTCCATGGAGTAACGATGATGACGAGAAATATCGACCTTCTAGCTGTGACGGCAAATTAGAAGTTCTTGGTTTTACAACTGCTACATTGGTATATTTTTTTCTTTTGAAATTTTAAATGTAGAAAAAACTAAAAAGATATCTATAGAAGGAGTAAGTTATTAGAGATTTTACGGATTACTTTAAGGATTAAAATTAAATATTGAAATCATTAAGATCAAGTTATTATTAATTTCAAGATATAATCATTCTTTTAAATTTATGAATTATTTATTTTCAATTTTTTAATACCATTTCCATTTTTCAGGCAACTTTACAAATGGGTGGTAAAGGTGAACGAATAGCACAATGTTCTCATGCTCGAATTACAACAAGTAAAGCAATACCAATGCAAGTTGATGGTGAACCATGTCTTTTAGCACCAAGTACCATAGAAATTACCTTTCATAGCCAGGTTGATTTTAATTCTAATATAGCAATTCATTTTATTTTATTCATATTAATTCTCCCTTATTATTTTAATTTCTTAATTTCTACATCATTCCATTCTATTTTAATTATTCTCTTCTTTTTTCATTCCTTGTTTTCATTTAGTTTGTTGCAATTTAAAATTTTTTAATTTTATTATAGGTTCCTATGTTACGTCGTGAAAAGAAATCAAATTATATGCCAGGAGTTTTGAAGAAGCAGCGAAAAATGTCCAAACAATACCAGAGTTGCAGTACTAGTCAAACACAATTAAGTTCAATAGGCTATTCATTACCTGTACTACTTACTACTTCCGTCGAATATAATACTAATCGAGATAATTTGGAACAGCTCAAAGTAGCAGGTAATATAGATGACTTGCTTAATTCTAGAAGCATTCACAAAACAAATGGTTTTTTTTTAAGGCGAAAAAAAGATTTTATATTTTGAAATATTTAAATAATTGCTTTTAGATGAAAGTAAAATTTTGAATTTTCAAAGGAAATACTTTTTTTTTGTGTGCGATTTAATAAATTTATAAATTCAAATATTGACTTGTTCTATACTAGTACTAATAAATTATATTTAATTTAAATGCATTGTGCAGATTTCTTTAATTAAATTTTTAACTCGTTTTTTGATTTAAAAAAAATTTTTTAGTTTAGAAATTTTTATGTAACAATATACTGAAATGTGAAATATGACATAGGAGTATCCAGAAATATTAGTAAATTTATATTAAAATTATTAACAAATCCAAAATTTAAATTGCAAAAAGTTTAAAATCTCAAAAGAAATTTTTTTTAATCCGTCAAATTCTTATAGCTATGGAAATTGGTAAGATTTATGTAGAAGCAGAAGCTGAATTGGATAATGTACGACAAAAAATTGAAAAAATTATTGGCGATTATTCGGATTTAAATATAGGATCGAGTAGCGAATGGAGATTTCTTGATTGTTAGTATATTTTTAATAGCAATTAACAGAAAAGATAATTCAATTTTGAAATTATGAGTAAATTTTTTCTTGCCATCTAATTTAATGATTTCTTAAATGAATTCTTAGTATTACTGAACGATTCGCTTTTTATCTTACTCTCTCTTTAACTAATTAATATTTCTATTATTCCTTATCATTAATTAATTTTAATATTATTTCTATATGTATAGATGTAAGTAGCGCCGAAGAGGGTGTATTTCGTGTGCATCGTTATCGAGAACAATTCATGACGTTATCTGATATTTGTTGTTTGGAAGAATGTATTATGATCGTGAATAATGGTTTAGTCAAACAAATTCAACAATCATCTGATGAAGCTTCAAATCAAGTTAGGTAATTTTTCAAAACTTTTTTTTATTGTTCATTAAAAAGTAATCAATTCGACATGATTAAAATTTCATCTTTTATCATTAATTCGTAATTCTAATCGATGGTTCAAATTTTCGTTTTAATTGAAAAATGATGTCCTTAAAAAATTTGATTGCCAAATTGATTAATATCAAAAAAAAAAAATTAGTTGATAAAAATTGGGATGAATGATTTTTTTTTTTTAATATGTTATAGACTTTTTCAAATTTGCATATTCATGTAAAAATATTACGGAATTTTCTAAAAAATATATTTTGCAAATATTCTGAATTCATCTATAAAAAATTTTTTTTTCTTGCACAATTTCAAGGAATGTATCGGATCGTGATGTTTGCATAAATGATGAAACATTACATATAACATTCCAGTGTGATACTCGTGAAGCACATCTATAATAATAATTAAATTATAAGTGATACTTATGTAGTTTAAATTTTCAGTGATTGTATTTTTATTTATTTATTTATTATTTTTTAGCTTAAATTTGCAATGATTGTATTTTTATTTATTTATTTATTATTTTTTTTTTTTTCAAATAGAAATCAATTTTGCTATTTTGTTTACAAAAATTGTAAACTGAAATCTACAAATGAAAAGATTTTATATGATTCAGATATTTTTAAATGTTATGAAATTGTTTTCTATGAAGAGAAAGATGATTCAAAATGAAATTCTAGATTAGTATTTACAAAAGATATATGAGCCTCTCTAATAGTATTTATTTTATCAGCTTTTTTTTTTCATTTGTAATCAATCATAAAGCTCATTATTGTTTTACCTTATTGCAATAAGATTTTATCATTGATTTTGTTTTTTCTTTCACTTTGAACTGCTATGTATTATAATTTTATTGATGAAAATTTCAAATAATTTTCCAATTCAAATATTGGCTGAAATCATAATAATAATATATACCAGTCTACGAATTTTTTGTTGTTTCGAATACTATTATAAATGTATTTGTAGTTTTTATACATTTTTAAATTTATCTAAAAATTATTTTTGTAGAAGTTAAATTTTGAATTAATTAGAATTAATGCAAAATGTTATTTAAAAAAATCATATATTGCTAAGCAAGAATCTCGAATCAAAATTTCACTTTTTTTTTTTGTTTTCTCTTTCCATTCTCTAGCTTTTCTTATATTATTTGTTTTACTTCTAGATTTTCGCATGAAATTATTGAAAATTCCAAAGTATGAAATCTAGAATATGATCTATTATAGAATTCATTCTTCAAAAAGTAACGATTGATGCTGACATTTTCAAAATTTACCGAATGACATAAGCATCATAGAATCTGATATTGTAAATTCTATCTTACAAAAAAGTTAGCAATCGATTCCAATATTTTCGAGATATTTTAAAGGAAAAAAAGGTTTTTTTTAAAAATCCGGAAAGCTTATCATCTATTTTGCCGGAAAGGACGAAATTTTCGAACTTTTTTTTTCGTTCAAAATCAAATATTTTATTTTAGAAACGTGAATAAATTAAATGAGAAGACGCAATTTTTTGAATAATAAATTTTTGCTATAAAATGAAATGTTAAAATATTTGCAATCATAGTTTGAAGTGATAAAAATCATTAAGCGGTTCATTTCCTCAATCACAAATGACTACAATAGAAGATTATAGATATTATAATGATAAGGAGCAATTAAAAATTCATGAAGGTTCCGAATTAATTGTATTAATCAAATGTTAAGAAATAAAAAATTAAATAAATTAAAAATTTGTTGAAAACATTTCATTTAAATAATTTTTATAAAAATTTTCACGTAATATTTTATCAGATACGTAAAATAATTTTCACGTAACATGCGTAAAATAATTTAGAGCAATGTATAAAAAAAGAATCTGAAATTAATGATGAACGACGAAATAAGAAAATAAATTGGCGACAATTTTTCATCATTTGTTCGATTCTTATCTCTGCATATCTTGTTAATGGTGAACATGCTCAAACAGTATGCAATATATGTACTACCGTACCAGCTGCTATCTTCACTTACGGACAACTTTCTGATCATGCAACTCGAATTTTCGCTTATGTAAGTTTAAAGATTACAGTAAACCAAATAATCTCACATATGCCACGTAAAGTTTACAGTAAAAATAATTTTATCTATTCACGTGGAGATTACAGTAAAGCAAGTAATTTCACACATGTGACTTGAAAATTACAGTAAAGCAAATAGTTCTATACGTGAAGACTGCAGTAAAAAGCAAATAACTATCTATACATATGTCACTTGAAAATTCTGGTAAACCAAACAATTCTATATGCGTCACTTGAAGGCTACAGTAAACCAAGTAACTGTCACTTGAACATTACACTGAAGCAAATAACTGATTCTGTACGTCATTTGAACATTACAGTAACCATATAATTCTATACATATCACTTGAAGATTACGATAAAGCAAATAATTCTACATATTTCACTTGAAGATTACGGTGAAGCAAATAATTTTACATATTTCACTTGAAGATTACAGTAAAGCAAATAATTTTACATATTTCACTTGAAGATTACAGTAAAACAAATAATTCTACATGTGTTACATGTTACGTAATTATCATATTAATTTTTACATAATAAGCAATAATCCTATTTTATATATAATATATATCACGTTTTACATAATAAGCAATCATTCTACTACGGTACTTCCGTTACGGTACTTCCAACTATTCGCTATTAATATAGCAATAATAATGAATGCGCATCTAAAATTTGATTATGAATCAATAGAAGTGTTTTTAATTTGATTTCTAATATTTGCATTTAAATTTTAATGAAATTTTGATTTATTTAAAGTAAGCAAAAAATTTTGGAAAATATTCAATTGAGAATGAACAATAATTTTAGGTTTGAATCGATGAAATAGGTTTAAATCGAGAAAAGTTTATAATTAAAGAAATATTTCAATAGCATTTTGAATCATTTGAGTTAGAAATTGATTTGATAATTTGAAATCAATTAGTTTATCAACTTTTTAGAAGGCAACTGACTTTTCTACTAGTTAATTCAAAATGATAGTGTTTAAATCGAGAAAAGCGTACAATTTGAATTAGAAATTGATTTGATAATTTGAAATCAGTTAGTTTATCAACGCATTTTGAATCATTTTGAATGAGAAATTGATTTGATAATTTGAAATCAGTTAGCTTATCAATGCATTTTAGAAGGCAACACTTTTCTACTGGTCAATTCATGGAATTTTAATTGCATTTGATAGCATATTTATGGATGCATTTGGATATTTTTTTGGCAAATTTATTCTCCTCATTGTCCTATTCTTTAATGTCATTTATCAATATGATATGGCAAGAAATTCGAAAAATTTGCTAGAAATCGAACAACAAAAATATCATAATAAAATTGCTAATAATTCAATGATTAGTACCAAGCCATCATCATCGATTAATTTTCAATTTTCACCTTATGGTTCATCACAACTTGGCCTTAATACTGCAATGACACTTACTGATGTTACACAATTTTCTGGCCAAGTAATAAATTCTTTTTTTTTCATTTTTAATTAATTAATTAGTCAAAAAATTTTTAAATTATTAAACTGTTAAATGATATGCAAAAATTTGTTGATAAATTTTTAATTTGAAGAAGAAAATTAAAAATTGTAACAATAATAGAAATTGGCTAATAAATATAAAATAGTTTAAAAAAAATATTTTTTTTCCAGCATCCTTTCAAAAATGATAATCGTTATAGTAGCCTAGTAACAGCATATTCATTGGTCAATAGCCCAGATATGACCGCTTATTTGGATACATCCTATACGCATGATGGATCACTTAAAACTGTTGCTTCTAGTGATGTAGGCTAAATTTAAAATTTGAAATTAAAATTTAAATGATAAATTTAAATTTCATTTCCTTCCTAATCTAAAATAACCCTTTAGAATGTTTTAGACTTTTATTTGAATAAATAATATAAATAAAAAGTTTTAATTAATATTAATTTTAATATATTGCTTATAGGAGCAATATAAAATTGCATCACAAAAGCAACGACAAATTGCGCTAAATGATGACTCTTCATCAGTATTATCAGATTCGATTGATGAAAATGATGAAAAATCCGAAGATGCAAATGATAATGATAATGATAATGAGAATGATAATGGTGTAAAATCGATTCCTGCTGGTGATTGCCAAAATGCAAATGATGAAGTTTGAATTTTTTCTTTTTTTTTTTTTGTAATTAACATAAACTATTGATTATTTTTTTTTTTTTGGACTGTTCGAAAATTTTCCCAGACTTTTTTTTTTGCTTCATTTCAGGTTTTCAATTTCAGATTTAATTTAATTAATAAAAATTTTATGAATAATTTAAGGCAAATGAATCGTTACACCTTAGTGACGAATATTCAACATCAATTGTAACAAAGGAAACCGAAGAAGCACTTATCACTAGTCCAAATGAATATGTTCAGTTATTATCATTATCATGCATTATCAAAATGATAATTTCAACAATTTTTTTTTTCTCTTTCTTTCTCTCTCTCCCCCGCCCTCTCTTTCCTTCTCTGCTATTTATCGTTTTTTTTTTTAAATTATAAATTTCAAAAAATTTTTTAATTTTTCCTTATTCTTTGTTTAGATAGTATTCAAGCATCCTTTTTCGGAAATGGTTACAATTTATGTAAAAAATAAGCATAGTCGTCCGATAATGTGGGCTCTCAAAACTAACGCAATTAAGCGTATGATTGCGCAACCTACGTGTGGTACTCTCGGAAAAGACGCTACCGTACACGTACGTTTAAAGATATGTTAGGAAATTTTCGTAATAATTATCAGCGTAAAAAAAAATTAAATTTAATTAAACGATAAATAATCACAATTATTATCATTTTAAATTAATCGATTGATGAAATATTGATTAATGATAATATGAAATAATATGGTGATTGATGATAATGTGGCAATATGGAATAATATGGAATCTGATTGAAAACGAATGTGTGGAATCTGATTGAAACTAGATGAAATTATGGAATCTGGTTAACGAATGTCTGGATAGTGAATAATATGGAATCTTATTAACGAATATGTGGAATCTGATTGAAAACGAGTGTGTGGAATCTGATTGAAAATGAATGTGTGGAATCTGATTGAAAACGAGTGTGTGGAATCTGATTGAAAATGAATGTGTGGAATCTGATTGAAACTAGATGAAATAATCGTTGAAATTTTCTTATTAAAAAAATTAATGAAAAAAAATTGCAAATTTTTTTTTTATCAAATGATTATTATTTTACAGATTAAAATTGGTGTTACTGCAGTACCATCAGAGGAATCGAATATGAATGATCGAATTGCTATTGATTATTGCCTAATTGATAATGATAAGATTGGTTTTGATCGTTCATTTTTATACAACGCTGAAGATCCATTTCGTCGACGGAAAAAATTCAATATTTATTATGAAAACTAACAAACAATAAAAAAAAATCGTGATTTATAGAATTCTCAAAATAAAAATAATTCAAAAAAAATCGTGATTCAAAATGATAATTTCAAATTAATTCAATATCTTATTATTTCATATTCATTTATTAGCTAAATGAATGAAATCATTATTATCATTTGATGATTTTATCATATATTTCACATATGATAAAATGATAAAATTTATTAATTCAATTGAAATAATTTGAAATTTCAAATCAATAATCATATTAATCAATATTAACCAATATATATATATATATATACATATATGCGAAAAAAAAAGAAAAAGAGAATGAAATTTAAAAGATACTCTTGAATGATAAATAAAAGATATTCTTGAATGATAAATAGATGATATTCTAGAATGATAAATAAAAGGTATTCTTGAATGATAAATTAAAAGATATTCTTGAATGATAAATTAGCAGAATGATAAATATTCAATATTTTTTTCTCAAAAAAAGATTTTTTTTTTCCTTATCATATTCTTATCTTAAATTAACAATAAAAAAATTTTTGCAAAATATTATTTGATATTTCTTTATTTGATTGAAAATAAAAATTAAAAATTATTTGTCAATAACAAAGCAAAAAGAAAAAAGAAAAAAACAGATCGATCGTAGGTAGAATTAATTTTATTTATGGATTAAATGAGCAATTGATAATGAAGTATTGGAAAAATTTTAAAATTGGAAATTTTAAAATTGGAAATTTTAATCAATTATCATTTTTTTTTTCGTCCGATTTTAAATTTGATAATTTTAAATGAACGTTTGTCGTTGTTCATTTTTTGGTTGAAATAATCGTGTCATTTTATCGGACAATTCTGATGAACCAGATTCAAACGAAAATTGTCCCGGAATATTTTCTGATCTTCGAAATGATCGTATCGAATCGTATTTTTTCAAATTTGTTTCAAACAATGAATCATTCATCAAACTATATTATCATTATCATTATTGTTATTGATAAAATTGATTGATGATGAAGTATGATTTGAAATTGGATACTTTGATAATTCATTATTGGATAGATCGATGATAGAAGAAGTTTGTTGTTCTCTTATCTGATAATTTTGATCATTGAATGCTTCATTGATTTCATTGATTTTTTCATGCAATGAAGTATTTTTTGATGATGTCGATGATAAAGCAGAAATTTTCGAATCTTTTACGGTAACACCAATTAATTTTGTCTCTGCTTCTACTGATTTATCCTTCTCTTTCCATTTATTTGATTTATCAGTTGGATGTGTTTTTATACCTTTCCTAAAAATTAAAATGATTATAGTTACTGATAAGAAGCAAAAGTCATACGATAATATTATTATCAGTTTGATGTAAAATTTTTAAAAATTTTATTAACATTTCTTCTTTCTTTTTTTTTGAAATGATATGATAATTTATTTATTGTTGAAATAATTGAATAAAAAGAAATAATTCAGTTTCAAAATTAATAAAAAATATTAATCAAATTAATTAAATTCTCGAGAAAAAATTTTTTATAATTTTTTACAAAAAAAGAAAAAATTATTTACCAGCATTTTATAGGCCAAAAACAAAATGGATTACACATAGGCCGTATTGAAATTAAATTCTCGAGAAAAAAATTTTTTATAATTTTTTACAAAAAAAAAAATTATTTACCAACACTTTATAGGCCAAAAACAAAATGGATTACATAGGCCATATTGAAAGCATGAATAAATAAGTTCGATAACAGTAAGTAAACTTGCGCCAAGAAATAAGCCAAGTGCGCCACCTACATCACCTATAAAAATTAATATTTTCTTTAATTATTAAAAATCTGAATTTAAAATTTTTACAGCGAACGAAAATCAATTTTTTATTAGAAATTTTTTTTGTTAAAAATAAATATTAATTAATTAATTAAGTAAAAATTTACATGCTAAACTCCAAATGCTATAAGTACTTTCTTGTCGCCATGTTTCAATGTTCATTTGATGTAGGAAAACATTTACCATTGCAAAATTTTTTCTGAAAAAATGAAATAATTAATTCAATAGAAAAAAAATATTTTTAATTAATCAAATACTTCGGTAAAGAATTCTAATTAAAAATTATGATTAACACAAATAATAATTAAAAAATACAGATAAAAATTATAATTATTATAAATAATCATTATAAAATTCCAATAAAAATTATGATTAATATAAACAATCATTAATATTTTTAATGATTATTTTGAAATTGATTGAAATAATTCAATTTCAAAATAGGTATATATTTAATTTGATTGTTATTTCATGTCAGTTTTCTACAAGTTTTGGTGATAAATATTTGATTATATGAGTCTTATCAGCATAAGTAATCATTAATATTTTTAATCAATTAAGAAATGATTGTTTTGAAATTGATTGAAATAATTCAATCCAATGACAGATAAATATATTTCCCAGCATTTCAGGTTTGTTTATACATTCAATTAAAACAATGGAAACTAAAAATTATTTTTATAAATAATTTTTAACAATAAATTAAAATCAATTTAAATAATTCAATTCCATTCCAAAATAGATATATTTAATTTCCCGTGAGATTTATGAGTAGTATAATTTTTTATAAAAAATAAAAAAAAAAAAATTCTTACTCCACAAAAGCTGATCCAAAATCAAAATTAGCCAAATATGCTGGTAATTCCTTTTGATATAAATTTGAATATGCTGACTGTAAAAAAAATTAATTTAATCAATTTCCAATTTAAATAAATTAATGCTTATTTGGTAATTCTTTTCCAAATGAATTTGAATATGCGGCTGCAAAAAAAGTCAATTTAATTAATTTCTAATTTAAGTAAATTAATATTTATTCGGTAATTCTTTTTGATATAAATTTGAATATGCTGACTGTAAAAAAGCTAATTTAATTAATAGAAATTAATTCTAATTTAAATAAATTAATACTTTTTGGTAATTCTTTTCCAAATGAATTTGAATATGCCGGCTGCAAAAAAAGCCAATTTAATTAATTTCTAATTTAAGTAAATTAATATTTATTCGGTAATTCTTTTGATATAAATTTGAATATGCTGACTGTAAATAAAGCTAATTTAATTAATAGAAATTAATTCTAATTTAAATAAATTAATACTTATTTGGTAATTCTTTTCCAAATGAATTTGAATATGCCGGCTGCAAAAAAAGCCAATTTAATTAATTTCTAATTTAAGTAAATTAATATTTATTCGGTAATTCTTTTTGATATAAATTTGAATATGCTGACTGTAAATAAAGCTAATTTAATTAATAGAAATTAATTCTAATTTAAATAAATTAATACTTATTTGGTAATTCTTTTCCAAATGAATTTGAATATGCCGGCTGTAAAAAAAGCCAATTTAATTAATTTCTAATTTAAGTAAATTAATATTTATTCCGGTAATTCTTTTGATATAAATTGAATACGCCGACCATAAATAAAGTTAATTAATTAATTTCTAATTTAAATAAATTAATATTTATTTGGAATATTGTTAAATGTGTAATTTCATTTATACCTTCTAAATATTATTATATTTCTTCTTATTTTTAAACAATAAAAATTTAATTTATTTTTTCCAAGAATTTCAGATTTATTTATGCATTTCGAACAAAACAATGAAAACTATGAATTGCTGCACTACGCAAGTGTATTAATAAAAATTAAAATATTATATTAATTAATCAGCTAAATTGTGTTAAATTTGAAATTTGGAGAATATTATTTATTAATTAACTTAATTAAATTGTATTGATTAACTTTAGAATATTATATTAATTAATTGGCCACAGTTTTATTAATTAAACTTAAAATATTATATTAAATAATTAGCCAAACTGTGTTAATTAAACTTTATTAATTAAACTTAAAATATTAATTAAATTTCGCACTAATTAAATTTCAATATTATATTAATTAACTAGCCAAGTTGTGTTAATTAATCCAAAAATATTACATTAGTTAATTAGCCAAATTATGTTAAATAAAAAATTTAAAATATTATACTAATTAATTAGCTAAGTTGTATTAATTGTGCTTAAAATATTATATTAATTAATTAATTAATTACACTAATTAATTAGCCAAGTCATATAATAAGCGCCAAATTATGTATTATAAATTAATTGCTTATATTATACCTGAAATTCGTTCATCATTTTTTTGAATGAATTTAATAAAATGATACTTTCATTTTTAACTTCACCAAACGTACAATCAACAATATCATGAATAAATGCAGCAAATTGTTGAGTATGTTGTGATGTTGTATCACCAAAATATAGCATTGAAGCCATCTGTAATAATTTTTTTTTTTTGAAAAAATATTTATTTACAGTTTTCATATCAGTGAATGATAAAATTATATTATCAGTTAAATTTTGAAATTATTCATGAAAACATATCAATTTTTCGACTAAATTGAAATAAATCTATCGTATATATATAAGAAAAATAAAAATTAAAGAAAGTGATTTAATTAGTTGTAATTTGATAGTGATAAAATTAAATTATCAATCAAGTTTTGAAATTAATCATAAGAACATATCAATTCGATTAAATTGAAATAAATCTATCATATACATATGAAAAAAATAGAAATAATATGGAGTATTTAATTAAGTTAATTAATTACCTACAAATTTCTATCATTTCGGATAGTGATAAAAAATATATTATCAATCAAATTTTGAAATTAGTCATAAAATATATCGATTCAATTAAATTGAAATAAACCTGTCGTATTTATATTAAGAATTAAAATAAGAGATTTAATTCAATGTTGAAGCTCTGCTATTCCGATGGTGATAAAAATATATTATCAATCAAATTTTCAAATTAATCATAAAATTTATAAATTCAACTAAATTTAGATAAAGCTATCATATACAAAAAAACAAAAGTAGAATATCAGATTTAATTAAGTTAATTAATTACCTGTAATCCCATTAGATTTAATTAAGCTAATTAATTACCTGTAATCCCATTAGATTTAATTAAGCTAATTAATTACCTGTAAACCTCTACCATTCTCGACGGCAGCAAGTAAATTTGGCAATTCATCATTAGCCATATCAATAATATTACGCACCAAATTTTCATCTAAATCTTTTAACATCGGATTATACCAATCCTGAAAAAATATGACTATACGGATGTTACACAGAATGATAATATTTTTTTTTAAATTTGCAATTTATAAACTTGCATGTTATCATTTGATAACAAAGTGATAAACTTAGCTATTCAAGATGTTATATGAAATAATTTTTTTTACTTCGCAATTTATAAACTAGTTTTTTATCAGTTGATAACAAAATGATAAATTTAATCAATTCACTGAACTAATCATTAATCATGAAATAGCGGAAATAATGAAACAATACTTCAAAGAAGTCTTGATCAAAAAAATGTCGCATATTTCGAGATTGCATTTTTTCTGCCCATGCACGTCGTTGTAATCTACCTGCTTCATACTGTAAAAAATTAGCTTATTATTTTCTATCGTATATTTCGTGTCACATAAAAAAAAAAATGTCACATATGTCGAGAAAAAGGGGAGGAAAAATTCGAGAAAAAGGGAGTGGAAAAAGTAAAACTTTTTTTTTAAACTTGATCATTATCATAATTAATTATCATAGTTAATCAATTCAGTAGCAAAAATTTGCCTATTTTATTCATTCTTTTTTTTTGTTTTAAATTATCGGAGAAATTAAGCTGAAGTTTTTTTTTAGAAATTATGGATATTGACAAACTAATCAATAAATCTATTTGTATTATTTATTGTTTGTATAAACAAAGCTTTTAATCTCTGTACTGATTATTACTAACATATTGATCAAAGCTTATGATATGATTGATTAATATTATTGTAAACAAACTTCTGCTATCTGATAAGTTAAGATCAATCAATATTTGCATCAGGTAAAACTAAATGATTGTAAATCAAAATGATTAATATAATTTGTTAAAAGAAATTTTCAGAAAAAGATTTTAGGAATAAAAATTTTTCAAATTGAGCGATAATGAAAAAAGGCAAAAAAAAAAGCCTATCGATAAACTCTTGTGATATTTTCAGATAATCATCATTTAATACATTATATCACATATTATACTTATCATATATTACACCTATCATATCATTCATGATATCATTTTATCACAAATAAAATAAAGAAATAATCATGAAATTTTTTTTTTGCAATAATTAATCAAATATGATAAACCAACCTGATTTGCTAGTGATAATGTTGTATCCATTCGTTTTAAATTAACACCCAATGTTGATTTATAAAATGATGGATTATAAATTTTGTATAATTTAGTAATCGTATTGATAAATTTTTGCATCTCTTTAACAACCTCATCAAAACGATCACCAAATGTTTCACGAAGTTGCACAACGGTATGAAAACGTTTCGCACCATTTATATCTTTTTTTTGGTTCCAATAACTAAATTAAAAAAAAAATAAATTTTAATTCCTTTATCAATTCAAAATCAATATTTTAATAATATCATATATATATATTATTAAATTATTAAAAAAAAAATTTAATAAAATATTTTTTTAATTAAATTATCAAAAAAATTTGATAAAATAAATTTTAATTTCTTTATCAATTCAAAATAAATATTTTAATAATATTTCATACATATCATATTTGGAAAAAAAAAAAAAAAAGATTTTTATGCATAAATATTTGGAAAATGTAAAATTCTCGACAACAATTTGCGTCAAATATTCTCGTCAAATATAATTCTCGTCAACCATATTATATATCAATAAATATAGATATATATGTAAAATATTATTGAAATAATTTTTAATGGAATGATTTATAAATTAAGAATAAAATTTTGAAAAAAAATATAAGATAGTTAACAAAAATTTAACGAGGAATACAAGTTATTCCTCATATAACAGATTTAATTAAATCTTTTATTTTTAACGGTACGGAAGGTTTAGATTTTATAATATGTGAAATAGGTGGAACTGTAGGTGACATTGAAAGCCAACCGTTTTTTAGAAGCCATAATATGAATATATTAAGTTTTTTTGACGAGAATTTTATATTGTTTGACGAGAATTTTATAGTTTGACGAGAATTATATATATGTTTGACGAGAATTTCATATATGTTTGACGAGAATTTTATATTTTTTTGACGAGAATTTCATATATGTTTGACGAGAATTTTATAGTTTGACGAGAATTATATATTTGATGAGAATTTCACATATGTTTGACGAGAATTTTTACATATTTTTGACGAGAATTTCATATATGTTTGACGAGAATTTTATATATGTTTGACGAGAATTTCATATATGTTTGACGAGAATTTTATATTTTTTGACGAGAATTTCATATATGTTTGACGAGAATTTTATATATCTTTGACGAGAATTTATATTTTTTTGACGAGAGATTTCATATATGTTTGACGAGAATTTCATATATATGTTTGACGAGAATTATATATATGTTTGACGAGAATTTCATATATAGCGAGAATTTTGCATATATATATAGTATACATTATATTAAATTTTTTGACCAGAATTATATGTCTATTTGATGGGATTTTACATACATTTAACGAGACTTATATATATTATAGGAATTTTTCAAACCAGAATTTTACTAATATTTCACGAAAATTATTTTTTATATAATAAATAATAACTAAATAATATATTAAATAAATAAATAAAATAATAAATAAATATTAATTAAATAAATTTTCGCTTATTGATTGACATGTGTTGTATAAAATTTAACCAAAAAATTCCTGCACATATATTTAAGCTATGTGAAATTCTGCTATAGAAATAAACTCTAAAGGAATGATTAAAAATTTAAAATTTAAAATAAATAATAAATTTAAAAGGATGATTAAGGTTTTGGAATAAAATAAATTCGAAAGAATGGCTTAAAAAATTCGAAATAAATTTTAATAAAAAAATGAATTTAAATATCAAATAAAATTTAGGCATGCAGGCATTTGAAATAAATCTTAATAAAAAATAAATTTAAATAATAAAATAACAAAAAAATAATAAAATAAATTCAAATATTCAATTAAAATTTAGTCATATTTATATTCAAAAAATGCAAAATTTTCATCGAATTTTTCGCTTATTAATTGATTTAAAATTTAAAGCGTAATAATTAAAATTTAAAATAAAATTTTTCTGAAATGAAAAAATTAAATTTTTATTTAAAAAAAAAAAAAAAACTTTTTATTACTCGATAGATAAGAGCAATTCGTGCTTCCTCAGTGGTGATGATGGATTATCGATTGCAGCAAATGTTTTAGCATGATTGATCGGTAATGCATTAAAACAATCAATCGATTTGTTCAATCGTTCAAATGCATTTTGATATGTTTCATCTTTCCATCCCCAACCATTATCAATTAATCTATTATCAAATATTGATAATTATTTTTAATTTATCAATTCAGGTTTTTTGTATCCATACAATTTATTTTTATTATGAATTTTTTATCAAATTTAATTTTTTTTGGCAAATTTGTTTTTTTTTTGTTTTTGAATTTTAAATTTCAAAAAAATAAGAAAAAATTCAAATTATTATCATATAATTTTATAAAATTGTATAATTTTTTTTTTGAGAAATAAATTTATTAACAAAAAAATTATTTTCATTGTTATATTTTGAAATACAAAATATCAACAAAAAAAAAAAAAAAACGACAATTCTCGAGAATAATTGAATTCTCGACAATAAAATATCATTAATCAGGATGAAACTTAGATTTATGATCTTAAAATTTTGTACAAAATTAATTAATATTAATTAAGTTTTAAAATTAATTAATTACTAAAATTTATAACTTAATTAATAAATAAGAATTACTTTTGTGTTGCTTCGCGTAATTTTAATATCATTCGTTTCGTTCTCAATCTTATATCTTCCTGATATCGAGATTGCTTTTCGTAAGCTCGTTGTGCTGCACGCTTAATTTGTCTGACCTAATAAAAAAAAAAAAACTAAATTTTGCTTTTTTTTTCTTGTCTTGGCTAATTAAAAATAAATAGCCTAGAAAAAAAGGAATAAATTAAAGTGAAATACCTGTTGATTACTTAATAATTGATTTTGTTCACATTGGAAATGTTCATCACGATGAAGTTCTGTGATATTTGCCTTAAAATTTTTATAAAAAATTTCCTATCGATTGATAGAATTATTCAAAAAAAAAAAAATTCGGACATTTAAAATTGATTAAACAAGCGAATTTTATTATAATTTCAAATGCTTTTAATTTTTAATCAAATATTAGAAGTTAAAAATCACATTTTACTACTGAATTACTCAAATAGCTTAATTTTTGAATTAATTAATTTGTAAATCAATTTTGATTTTTTAAATACTAAAATTTGCGAAAGTTAAAAAATTAACAAGACATCTATTCTGATAAGATATCTATGTAGATAAGGCATATATTGATAAGAAATTTATTCTAGATAAGACAACAAAAATTTACAGAAATTAAGAAACTAACAAGACATCTATTCTGATAAGACATCCATATAGATAAGGCATATGTTGATAAGAAATTTACTCTAGATAAGACATCAATTTGATTATTATTGTACAAATATCATCATTATAAATTTTATAAAATTTCAAAAAATCAGTTCAATATTTTTTTTTTTTTGCTAAACATCAAATATTTTTTAAAAGGTGCAAGACTCAAGTACGCATGTATAAAAACTATTTGATTATCTAGGTTGATAAATATCAATCAGATTTTTAGGTTAATTCTTTAGCTTACCTGATAAATATCTTTTCTTGTTAATTCTTTAACTTGCCTGACAAGTATCAGTTAGATTCTCAGGTAATTCTTTCACTTGTCCAGTAAATATTATATAGATTTTCAGGTTAATTTTTTAACCTATGCCGATAAACATCAATTAAATTTTCAGGTTAATTCTTCAACCTGCCCGGTAAATACTAATTAGATTTTCAGGTTAACTCTTTTACCTGTCTGCTAAATATCATTATAGTATTTCTAGACCAATTCTTTAATCTATCTTTTGAGATAAGCCTGATAAATATTAATCAGATTTTCAGGTTAATTCTTTTATCTGTCTGCTAAATATCATTTTAATATTTCTAGACCAATTCATTCAAATGATGCCAAATGCTATCCAATGATGGCATCACCTTTAACCTTTCAAATGCTGCTTTTTCGAGATTTTCTCGATGATTTAAATTCTATCTTGCTGATAAAATATATCATCAAATAATACAATTTTTTGTGCAATTCTGATTACAATTATAAAAATCATACTTACATCATTCTCCGTATCATAATCATCAATAACATCTTCAACATCTTCTTCTTCAGCCGTATCAATTAACGATGGAAATATACTATTCGGCAATAATGTCATATCTTGCCATGCCGTATAATCAATTTGATCACATGGTGATGGACAACCAATTCGATTAAAACTACGTTTTTTACCAAATTCCAATGTTGGCAATGCACATGTGAAATATTGATCAACATTGCAAAAACTATAGGCTGAAATTATATTTATATTCAATTGAATATTTAATACTAAATTGGAAATTAATTATTTTATTATTTTTGCGATAATTAAATCAAATGCTTCATTCCATTTTTGATTATATATATATATATATGTATATCGCTTATCTAATTGAATATTTAATATTAAATTGGAAATTAATTATTTTATTATTTTTGAGATAATTAAATCAAATGTTTAATCCTTTTTTTTTTAATTATACTTATATGTATATTGCATATCTAATTGAATATTTAATATTAAATTGGAAATTAATTATTTTATTATTTTTGAGATAATTAAATCAAATGTTTAATCCTTTTTTTTAATTATACTTATATGTATATTGCATATCTAATTGAATATTTAATGTTAAATTGGAAATTAAATTATACTATAATTTTTATGATAATTAAATCAAATGTTTCATTCTTTTTTTGATTATATTTATATATATTGTTTATATTATTGAATATTTATTATTAAATTGGAAATTAATTATTTTATTATTTTTGAGATAATTAAATCAAATGTTTAATCCTTTTTATAATTATATTTATATATATTGTTTATATTATTGAATATTTAATATTAAATTAGAAATTAATTATTGTATTATTTTTCTGATAATTAAATGGAATATTTCATTCTTTATTTTAAATTCTTCTCAAAATTTCATAAATTTTTTTTCAGTAGAAATTTTCATCAAAAAAAAAACGATTTTCTAGCAAGGAAAAGAAGGAATTTAAATATTTAAAAAAAAAAAATTTAAACTAATTAATTCAATAAAAATTTAAACTAATTAATTCAATAAAAATTTTAAATTAATTAATTCAATGAACATTTAAACTAATTAATTCAATAAAAATTTTAAATTAATTAATTCAATGAAAATTTAAACTAATTAATTCAATAAAAATTTTGAATTAATTAATTCAATAAAAATTTTAAATTAATTAATTAAAATTAATTTTATAACCGCCTGGATTTGGATTATATGCTCTCGTCGCATTGAACATTTACATTTTTGCTCAATTCATCTAAATATTTTCGTATCGTACATGTATGAATATTTTCCGGATCATCAACTAACATTGTTGTACGATAATTTTTACCTTTTTCCACACAACCAGCACCCAAATATTTGTGTCTCTAAAAGAGAAAAGAGAGAAAGAGAGAGAGAGAGAGAGAGAGGGAAAAAGAAACGAAAGAAAGAGAGATAAATTGAAAGAAAAAAAAAAAAGTTTTAAATTTTTAATAAAAAATATTATTTAAAGTAAATAAATTTTAATTTTTTTTTCTTTTTTTTTTTTTCCAATGCAACAATTATATATTTTTTTAAATAAAATTTTAAAAATTTTTTTTTTTTTTTCAAATTGAAAAATATAAATAAATAAATTTTTTAATAAATTTAAATGAAAAATTTAGTAATTAAAAATTTAATAAATTAAATGAAAAATTTAGTAATTAAAAATTAATTGAAATTAAATGGAAATTTAGTAATTAGGAATTTAATTTAATTAAAAAAAATTTAATAATTAAGAATTTAATTAAATTGAAAGATTACTTTTTTGCATTTTAAATGGTATTTCCATTGTATAACCAGGTGGAACATTTCACCATAAAGTGATGATTCGGGAATATCTGTTTGATTGTAAATTTAAAATTTTTAAACCTGGAAGGTTTGTTGTACGAAAATATGGTGTACAACTTTCAATTCGCTCATATTGCTCAATATTTAATAACAATCGCCAAACCATTATCAGAGCCTAGAAAAAGTATTTGATAACAATGCCATTATCAGAGCCTAAAAAAAAAAATATCGGATAACAATCCATTATCAGAGCGAGAAAAAAATATTTGATAACAAATCGTAAACCATTATTAGAGCCGAAGATAGCAATCCATTATCAGAGCCTAAAAAAAAATTTGATAACAATCCATTATCAGAGCCTAAAAAAAAATATCTGATAACAATCCATTATCAGAGCCTAAAAAAATATTTGATAACAAATCGTAAACCATTATGAGAGCCTAAAAAAAAAATGAAAAAATTGAAAATATTATAAATATATTTCTATTTTCATTTTTTTTTCTTTGGTCACCTAAAATTTCTATCTTAATTTTAATTCCAGCCAAGTAATTTCATAATTTTTAAATTAAAAAAAAGCTTAGGAATGAAAAAATTGAAAATCCTAAAATACTATACATTTTTACTTTTTTTTTTTTCTTTCCTCATCTAAAATTTCTATTTTAATTTTAATTTCAGCCAAGTAATTTTATATCTTCATTTCTAAATAAAACAAAAAACAAGCCTAGGACTGATTATTTGCATATCATTTTTATTGGTTGTGATAATTTTATAAAATTTTAAATTCAATTCGAATATGTTGAAAATTTGAAAAAAATTTCAATTTTAATAAATTATATATATATGCATTTTAAAATTAAACTTCTCTCTAAAAAGAAACAAAAAACTTACCACTTGATGATATATAATGCGGATTATTTGGATCCGTATTTATGGCCCAACAAAGACCGGTAAGTGTCCAAATTGCTTTGAAATTTGATAAACGACAACCTGTACCATTTGGCCAGGTACAACTAACATCATACAACTAGGCTTTTTATAACAAAATAACACAATGCTTTTTTTTGACAAAAGTTTATTGATAAAAGTTTTTTTTTAAGGCTTAAAAAAAATTCAAATACAAAATTTATCAAGTTAAATATTCAGTAATCATTATAGAATTAGAAAATAGTTTTGCATAAAATGTAAGTATGCAAACTTCTGAATTTTGCCTGATAGAATTTGCAAGCTTATCATTAATCATTTTTTTTATCTACAGATACTTAATAGAGTCTATAAGTTTATCATCAATCATCATCAACCATATCATAAACCATTTTATTAACTAAAGATCCCTGATAAAATCTGTAAGCTTATCATCATCCATTCTTTACTGCGGATCTCTGATAGAATCTAAAACTTATCATTAACCATTCCTTTTACCTAAGAATCATTCGAGATTTCCAATGTGCTGCATTTCGAAGAAATTTCACAGCATCCATATCCCAAGCATTTTTCAGTACTTTATCAAATACTGTTAAATTCGCTTCACTAGATAAGCTATCATTTTTCGGCTCTTTTGGCTTACGATTCTGAATTGCTGGACCCGTTAAATAGGTTAATCTGTAATAAAATTTTAGTTTTAATTAAATTAATTTAATTAAAAATTAAGCTATTTATTTTAAGTTACAAATATATATTGTTTAAATTTTAAATTCATTTTTTCATTAATTTTACATTTATAAATTTCGTTAATTTAATTACTTTTTATCGATTGCTAAAAAGTATTGATTTCCAATTACTATTTTAGTAAGTGAATTTAAAAGATTTATCTTTTCTCCTTTTTCTTAATATTAAAGATATAAGAATGAAGCTAATCAATTACTTAATACTTACCTGAATTGATTATTATTACAGATAGCATTAACCGGAAATGCTATTTACCTGATTGGACAAAGCTAATCAATTACTCAATGCTTACCTCAACGGAAAAGCTAATCAATTACTTAATGCTTACCTGAATTGATTATTATTACAGATAGTGTTAGTAGGAAATGATATATGATTTGGATAACGAAATTAATCAATTATTTAATGCTTACCTGAACGGACAAAGCTAATCAATTACTCAATGCTTACCTGAATTGATTGTTATTACAAATAGTAACAGTAGGAAATGCTATTTACCTGATTGGATGAAGCTTATCAATTACTCAATGCTTACCTTAATTGATTATTATTACAGATAGCAACAACCGGAAATGCTATTTACCTGATTGGACGAAACTTATCAGTTACTCAATGCTTACCTGAATTGATTATTATTACAGATAGCAACAACCGGAAATGCTATTTATCTGATTGGACGAAAACTTATCAATTACTCAATGCTTACCTGAATTGATTATTATTACAAATAGTAACAGTAGGAAATGCTATTTACCTGATTGGATGAAGCTTATCAATTACTCAATGCTTACCTGAATTTGATTATTATTACAGATAGCAACAACCGGAAATGGTATCTGATTTGGATAAGCTGCTTCAAATTTGTTGCTATAGAGTAGTTATATTACATATTAATTTGTTTAAAACTTTGAAAAACATGCTAGCAATACGAATATTATAATTATTGCTGCCCAAAATACCTGTAAAATTAATTTATATATGAAAGAAAAAAATAAACCAATCAATCACTGAAATAATTTCAATCTCGAAAATTTTTATCAAATCATTCATCAACTATATAAATTTTTTACAATCTCTTATCATTCGTTTTCTCGACATTTAAAATTGAATAAATGATGATGACAAACTTCGAGAATGGATTATCAGTTTGTAAATGTTTAACACCATCCATATTTGCATTTTCAATAATTGTAAGTAGTACAGGTTCATTATGTCCATCATCTGTTGACATTACTGATAAAACTGTTCCCGATTTCGAATTTCAATAGTTTCACTTTTATCGAATTTCTTTGTTTTCTTAAAAATAAAAAAAAAATTTAAAAATTATATCAAAAAAATTACTTTTAAATGAATCATATTTTTAATTCTTGATCAGTTGATTGATATCATTAATGATAAAGAATCAATTGAAATAATTTATTGAAGATCAAATCAGAAGTATCATTTTCAATCTCAACAGAAAAATGATAAATGATAACTAGTATAGAAATGATAAATGATACTAGTATTAGGTTGATCAGAGCTATTTCGGTGAGCTAATCAGTTTGGAATTCATCTATCATTCCTCTTATCCGAAGTATCAATTTTTTTCCACAATTTATGAAATAATTAATAGAATCAAAAAATAGTTTATCTTTTGAATTTGAATTTTTAAAGTTTATATTTATCATATAATATTTGATAAAAGATAAGACAAACCCAGGTTGATAAAGATATAAGCGACTTCCAGAAAGTTCATGACGATCAGTAAATAAGTTTAAATGACTCGCAATATGATCAGCTGTTCGTGGCATAATCTAATCTATGCAAATTGATAAGAGAAACAAATAAAAAAAAAACAAAAGATGATAAGAAAAAACAAATGAGGCTATATTTGACAAATAATCGAAATTATTGTTCTCTTATCACCACATATTCGAATAATTTTTAAGTCAATTTAATTATCTGTAATCAATTGTAATTTGCATTTATTCCTTATCATTAATTTATTAACTTATCAATTCAATAACTTGTAATCACTTGCTCACATAATTCTTTATCAAGAAATCTTATGTTCGAAAAATCTTAAATTTACAAAATGCTTATTTAGATTAAACAAAATTTGTTTATTTTTTGAATTCAAATTTTTTTAAAAATATCGAATCTTTTAAATCGCAATAAATACGAAAATACTCAAACATCAATAATGAAAAATATAATTAATATAAATTTGAATTAATTTTAGAATTAATATAAATTTGAATTAATTTATTAACAGATATTATTGCATATGTTAATTTAGCATTAACTAAAAATATATAATTTAGTACTAATTGTAAACATACTAAATTAATACTAATTACAAATATACTAAATTAATACTAATTATAAATATTCATAATTAGCACTAATTATGAATATACTAAATTAATAGTTATTGTAAGTATACTAAATTAGTACTAATTATAAGTACTAATTAACATTAATTATAAATATTCATAGTTAGCATTAATTATAAGTATACTTAATCAATACTGATTATAAAATACTAAATTAGTAGTAATTATGAATATACTTAATTAGTACTGGTTATAAATATACTAAATTAATAGTTATTGTAAGTATACTAAATTAGTACTAATTATAAGTACTAATTAACATTAATTATAAATATTCATAGTTAGCATTAATTATAAGTATACTTAATCAATACTGATTATAAAATACTAAATTAGTAGTAATTATGAATATACTTAATTAGTACTGGTTGATAAATATACTAAATTAATAGTTATTGTAAGTATACTAAATTAGTACTAATTATAAGTACTAATTAACATTAATTATAAAT
Organism: Dirofilaria repens; assembly: GCA_008729115.1. NCBI lineage: Eukaryota > Metazoa > Nematoda > Chromadorea > Rhabditida > Onchocercidae > Dirofilaria > Dirofilaria repens. The sequence goes on from SNRZ01000187.1 coordinate 90,706, forward strand.
ATTCATAGTTAGCATTAATTATAAGTATACTTAATCAATACTGATTAAAATACTAAATTAGTAGTAATTATGAATATACTTAATTAGTACTGGTTATAAATATACTAAATTAATAGTTATTGTAAGTATACTAAATTAGTACTAATTATAAGTACTAATTAACATTAATTATAAATATTCATAGTTAGCATTAATTATAAGTATACTTAATCAATACTGATTATAAAATACTAAATTAGTAGTAATTATGAATATACTTAATTAGTACTGGTTATAAATGTACTAATAATAGTTATTGTAAGTATACTAAATTAGTACTAATTATAAGTACTAATTAACATTAATTATAAATATTCATAGTTAGCATTAATTATAAGTATACTTAATCAATACTGATTATAAAATACTAAATTAGTAGTAATTATGAATATACTTAATTAGTACTGGTTATAAAATGTACTAAATTAATAGTTATTGTAAGTATACTAAATTAGTACTAATTATAATACTAATTAACATTAATATAAATATTCATAGTTAGCATTAATTATAAGTATACTTAATCAATACTGATTATAAAATACTAAATTAGTAGTAATTATGAATATACTTAATTAGTACTGGTTATAAATGTACTAAATTAATAGTTATTGTAAGTATACTAAATTAGTATTGATTATGAGTACAAATTAATATTAATTATAAATATTCATAATTAGCACTAATTAAGCATACACTGAATTAATACTAATTATAAATGATACTAAATTAGATTTTTTCCCAAAATTAAAACAAATTTTGTGCTAATTAGTACTAAATAATTTTTGGAGAAGAAAATGAGGAAGAAAGAAAGGACGAAGAAAATTTGAAAAATTTATTGAAAGAAATTACATTGTATATAGCCAAGGATAAGATAATTTATCATATCAAGTAAAGTTTGTTGCTCAGCTGTTTTTTTTTTTTTTTTTTTTTTAAATTTTATTAACAAAAAATTTATTTATAGCATAAGTTGAACTTAATGACCTTAGGTCATTTAGATATCTAATATGTAGTTTAAAATTCAAACTATACCTATACCATAATTATTTTACCGTAAAATTATTCAAAATTCAAATTTTATAAATTAAAATTATTATTAGCATTATAATATACAAGTTAATATTAATTATAAATATTCATAGCTAGCACTAAATATGATGTAAAAAACGTGAAAAATCCACGTAAAAAACGTGGAAAATCTTACTGATATTTGATCGAGCACTAAATATGACGTAAAAAACGTGAAAAATGTTATTGATATTTGATCGATTACATTCAAAAAAAGACGATTTCAACTAATTAATTAATTAGTTAAATGCTAGGAAACGATGAATAATATATTATTATTCTTTTACGATTTAATTAAATTTGATATCGATTTAACAAATATTGATTTAATTAAATTTTTGCATAAATTTCATTTCTTTCAATTCTATTATCATACTATAACCTAATGCTTTAAATTAATTGCTTTTTTGAATTAAAATCGAGAATGCCTTTTTTCGGATGAGAAATTAATATTTTATAATTAAGAATTTTTCACGTAAAAAACGTGAAAAATCTTACTGATATTTGATCGATGACATTCAAAAAAAAAAAAAAAAACGAACATCAACATTTAAAACTCTATCGTTTCTATCTAGCTAATTAATTAAGTATTAATTATAAAATTTTAATTAAATCAGTATTTATTGATGATTCAAAAAAAAAAAAAAAAAAAGAAATATTAGCATCAAAAGTTATTTCATTTATCAATTAATCAAATACTTGCTATAGATTTAATTTTAATTAAATCAATATTTTATTTTAATTAAATTAACATTTATTTGTTCAGCAATTTTTTCTTTTTTTTTTTTTTTTTAGTTAACAATTAATGATTCGAAACAATTGAGTAAGCAATTTCGAGAAATTAATTTCCAATCAAAACAGATGATATGAATGAATGAAATAACTTTTGAAAAATTTTTAATTACAAAATTCTTAATTCTAAATTTCATTCAAATCAATTTTATAGAATTTTTTCGTTAATTAATTTCTTTTAATCAAATTCTAAAATGATTTAATACTAATATTATAAGTTTTTATTGATTGATTCAATCGTTTTTTTATTTTTCAAAAAATTTCTCTTCGCTTTATTTATTTCTTAAAATACGTTGCTTGTAAATTCTTTCAAGTTTTTAAGTTCTTTTTTTCATTTTTTCATTTTTTTTTTTTTTAACAAACAAAGATATTTAGAAGGAACAAAAATTTTTCGTTCAAATTTCTAATGACGAAATGACGAAGAGTAAATGTATAAATTGTGAAACTAAAAAAAAAAAAAAAATAAGAATGAAAAAAAGAGAAGAAAAAAAAACTTTTAAATTATGCAAATTTTAGAAATTCCTATTTAAATTCTTATTTTTAATTACTTCGTCTTTTTTTCTCGCATTTATAAATGAAAAACATTTAGTATAAATTGGGATTGTTGATTTTTATCACTTTATCATGTTTATGATTATTTATATTGTTAATTTTTATCATTTTAAATTAAATTGTTAATTTTTATCATTTTAAATTAGATTGTTAATTTTTATCATTTTAAATTGTTAATTTTTATCAGTTTATCATGTTTATGATTTTTTTTTGTTAATTTTTATCATTTTAAATTAGATTGTTAATTTTTTATCCTTTTTAAAGTTTTTCATTATTTTTTTTTGTTGACTTTTATCATTTTAAATTGTTAATTTTTATCATTTTACTAAGTTTATGATTATTTTTTTTCTTGTTAATTTTTATCATTTTAAATTAAATTGTTAATTCTTATCATTTTAAATTGGATTGTTGATTTTTATCATTTTAAATTAAATTGTTAATTCTTATCATTTTAAATTGGATTGTTGATTTTTATCATTTTAAATTAGATTGTTAATTTTTATTCTTTTTTAAAGTTTTCATTATTTTTTTTTTGTTAACTTTTATCATTTTAAATTGTTAATTTTTATCACTTTACTAAGTTTATGATTTTTTTTTCTTGTTAATTTTATCATTTTAAATTGGATTGTTAATTTTTATCTTTTTATCAAGTTTATAATTCCTTTTTTTTGTGAATTTTTTAATGTTAAATTATGAAAAAGTTTTAATATCGAGAATTAAAATTCTGTGACTTAACAATACTTGCTTATTATTCTTGCTGAGGAAAAAGATAATGGATTTTAATTATCTAATATTTTATTAATCAATATGTATATATCTCGAGAATTGAAATTCTGTGATACATCAATTTGCAGAGCAAAAAATAATAATTCAATTAATTGTATATGCAGTTCAAAGGTCACAATTCACATTAGTTGCATATTTCATTAAAAAATATATTTGTATAGAACATAGTTCACAAATCGTATTTTTTAATTTCATTAATAATAAAATTTTTAAATATTAAAATCTGACAATACTTATTTCAAATATTGGTATTGAACATTGGTGCAAAAATCGATCAGTTAAATTGTGATACACATATCAATTAATGATAATAAGCGATTCTCGTAGATTTATCAGACATGAGACAAATTTAATATTCATCCTATTAAGCAATGATATTTGTAGAACTGGACTAGCAAGCAAGAAAAAGGGAAAAAAAAGAGCCTAGCTGGTCAAATTTATGCATGTTATATGTCCTCGTATCAAAAGTATTGATAAAAATTTTATCATTTTTTTATCATAGAATAAAATTTTTACACTTAATTTGATACGAAATAAATAAGACATAGACTAAATCTCTCTCTCTTATGGATTTCTTATTTGTACGACTGATGATGATTTATCAATGGAATCAAAAAAAGTCAAAATATAAATGATAAATCGATAAAATATGTATACATATAAATAGCGATAAAAATTTTTAAATAAATTTTATATTCAAATTTTTTCTTGTTTTTGATTTTTTTGTTATCAATTTGATAAGTATATTTTTGATAAGAAATGATTGGAAAAATAAACGAAAAGTTTTTTTTAATCATTCTGTGTTAAAGTTAATAAATCAAGAATTTTTCTTTTTTTTTTTTGTTTTCTCGATGCAAAAATAAAATAAATAAATAGGTTGAGGAAAAAAAAATTCACATCAATCATTGAATAAAATTTTTAAAAAGCGTTTGATAAAAATTGTCACATGTTTAAGTTTTAGTGATTATTTATCAGTTAATGATTATTTTCATTTTTTAAATGCGATCTGCTGATATGAAATAAGATTTTGCAGCCATAATTTTTTTTTTATCATTTCTCGAGTATATGATATTAATTATTAAATTCTTGCATTAATTAATTAATTTTTTTCGAAGTGATACTTAAACATGAAAAAAAAAATTGCAAAGTTTATTTTAGCACAGAAGTTAAAGATTATTGGATGAAATAATGTAATTTTAGTAGTTTTCATTAATTTCAATTCCAATAATTTTATAAATTTTAATTTGGGAATTTAAATTCTAATTGTTCTACAAATTTCAATTCCAATTATTTCGCAAATTTTAATTTCAATTGTTCGACAACTTTTAATTCTAATCATTTCACAAATTTTAAGTCTAATTATTATGCAAATTTCAAATTTAATTGTTTCATAAATTTAATTTAAATATTTGATTTTAAGTGTAATTAAATTATAAATTTGATTACAAATTTTTAATTATAAATTTTAATTCAATTTTTTCATCAATTTTCGTCATTTTACAACTTTTTTTTGCAACAAAAGAATAAAATTTTTTAGAAAAACTTTTTTGAAAATAAAAACAAAAAAATGACGGAAGCAAATTTAGCAGAGAAGGAATGATTGATAAATTTTTTTTCAAAAAAACAAATATATGTAAAGTAATTCTTATCATTCTTAACTTTTTTCTTAAATGATAACCTGATAAAGATAATAGTACAAATAAATTTATTATTTTATACAAAATATTTTTGCCAAAATCCAAAAATTTGACAAATTTCCTCACATTTTGTATTCTTGAAAACCCGAAAAATAATTCTCTGATAATTTATCAATTTAAGTTTTTTTTTATCATTTAAAATTGTTTATCAATTTTGATCTAAAATATTTTATATTATGGGATTAATCTTGTTTTGTACATTTTTTTTTATTTATTAAAATCATTAAAATTGCATGAAATTGATAGAATAATTTTTTAATCAATCGATTATGTATTTTTATAAAAATTTTCAGCATATTTAAAATAAATAAAATGAATTTAGTTTGAATTCTTTATCGGATTATTTAATTTATTTGAAATGATAATAATAATCATAATATCAGTAATTAATTTTTATCACTTATTCAAATCAAATTTTATAATCGATCATTCATTGAAATTTTAAAAAGAAATAAAAAAAAGTATTCAATTCAACAAGTTTGAAAATGCTATAGTTTATAATTTAAAATAAAATGCCTTAATAATTTAGGCATAGAAATTTAATAATATTTTTCAAAAATAAAATGCCTTAATAATTTAATAATGTTTTAATAATTTAGGCATAGAAATTTAATAATACTTATATTTCATTCATAAAATAATATTTTAAATTATTTTCAGATAGGCTAGAAATGCTTGGCCAAGTTTAATTTTTAGACAATTTATCATCAAAGAATTCTAATCAATTATTGTTATTGTTGATAAATTAAAAAAATAATTCTAAGAATTTCAATTATTATATTTGATAAAATTAATATTAAATTTTAATATCATAATTTTATTTCCTTTTTTTAGTTTTTCTCTTCCGCGGAGTTATTATTTTTACAAAATTTTTTTTTCAATGTACTAAGCATAAGTTTGTAGTTGAGCTAATCTAAAGGCCAAAAATTAATTGTCAAATACTAGGCCAATTCTGGGCTTAAAACTTTCAAATGAAAAGTTGAAACTTTGATATGATAACAAAGTAAACGAGATATCGTTTGTTTTTTTAAATAAGTTAATTAGGCAACTATTTGAATTTGTTTTCGGATTTTTTTTTCCATAAAATATTTCTCATTCTCGACTTTAACTATTTAGAAATTATAATGGAAAAATAAAAAGAAAAAGTATCTGAAAATTCTCGATAAATTATTATTCCTTTTCCGATTTTAATTTCTGAATTTCAATTCTTATATTATTGCCAAATTCAAATTAATTAAACAAATAAATTCGAGAATTATTTCTAATTGTTTTTTCGTGTTGAAATCTCGTAATTAATTAATTAATTTTATCGGCCATTTTATTTTCGAAGTGTTGAAACTAAATTAGTCATTTGAAAAAATAGAAAAAAAAGCGGAATATTCAAAATTAAAACATGTCGAGAATCTTTTTCTCGAGAAAATTTCTTTTTTAAATTTAATTTTTTTTTTTTTTAGGAAGTGGAAATAATTTTAGGAAAAAATTATTGAAATTTTAAAAAATACAATTCATTTCATTTTTGCTCCAAATACTTTTGGAAATGAGAAAGAATTAAAATACATTTTAAAATTTCATCGAGAATATTTCGTAAAAATTAAAATAATTCGAATATTATAGTAAATTATTTAAAAAATTCATCAAATGAAGCAATTATATGCAGTATTAAATGTAATTGAAATGCGAAAAAATAATTTTTAATTTAATTATTCCATTACAGATTTTCGTAAATTTATTTTCAACAAAATAAATGAAAGAATTTCGAAATTAATTAAATTTGCGTAAGGAAATGTAGTTGAAATGTGAAAAAATTATTTTAAATTTAATTATTTCATTAAAAATTTTAATCGAATTTATTTTTCAAAAA
>SNRZ01000187.1:102500-108198 GCA_008729115.1 Dirofilaria repens
CAAGTTTAATAATTAGGCCAGATTTGTTATCAGTTTTTGATAAAATCTTTTTTCAAAAAAAAAAAATTGAAAGTTTTTTTTTTTTTTTTTTACGAAATCCTATAAAATAAATGTATGTTTTGCGAAAGTTTATCAATAATCAAAAATTATCAAATGTTTGCAAACAACTTTTGATAGCAATAAGCAACGAGTAAAATTTGAGTAAAATTTAAATTCAAATTTTTGAATGAAAAAATTTTTTTTAAATCTTAAACAACATTAAATGATATTTATTATCAAATTAAACATTTGATAACAAATGCTTAATTCAATTCAATAATGATAATAAATATCAATGATAATAAATATCATTATTGAATTGAATTATGTATTAAATGAATTAAGCATTAAATAAATGTAAAAATTATTATCATTTGATTTGATATATTATCATTCAGCTTCAATGATTACTTCTGATTATTTTAAAAATTACATTTTTCAATTTTGTAAAATTTATTCGTTTTATTTATTTATACTATAAATCATTAATTACGGTATTAATGCTATGCTAAATTTTAAAAGTATTAAAATTAGAAACTTAATTTGTTGTTGAAAAAACAAAACTTAATATTTTCAACTTTTTTATTTGATAAAAGAAAGAAGAACTGTTCTAAATCAAATGATAAATTATCAGCAAGTTGGAACTAATTAATAATAAGAAATGATAGTTTGTATTAAATCGAAACATTTTCGTCGTGTGAATTTAATCTATTCTCGAATATGAAAATAAAATCGTTCGTTAGAAAATTCTCGAAAACATTCAATAACTTATTTGATCAATTTATGCTTTTATTTTGATAAGATTTCGAGAGAAATAGGAGAAATTTGTTTTCGTTTTTTTTGAGATTTTAATGAAATCGTTTTTTTTTAGAAGGTTATTTTTTGATCAATCAATATTGTTGATTTGTCTCTTTGATCAATATCATTGATTTGTTTTCAATCAATTATTGATTCGTTTTTAATCAATAATATTTGCTAAAAATGCTTTTTTTTTCTAATTTAAAAATTTTTTGAATACAATTTGTTATATTTGCGTTACTATTTCTCTTTTCTTTTTCAATCTATATTAATTGATAAAATATATTCAAAGGGAACTTTTATCAAATGTTATACTTTACTTATCATGATATATTTAAAAATTAAAATCTATTTCAGGTTATGAATATTAGCAATTGTTGGTGAATCGAAAAATAATGATAATGTGTTGAAATATAAATCAGCAACAATTTTATCAGTAATAAGTTATCAACAAAAGCAAGAATTAAAATAATAATGATATCGTGATATAATATAGATATATATATATGTGTTATATATATATATCGATTCATTTCAATTTCATTTCATTTCTTTTTTTTTTTTTGTTTTGTATTTTTTCTAATTTTCATTATTCTTATCTTTTCAAAATTTAGAAAATATTTCGAATTTTGAAACTGAAAAGTTTCTTTTTTTATCTATTATTTGTAAACTATTGATCAATTGTAAAGTGATTATCAAATATCTTTGGCCGAAAAAATAAAAAATAAAAATAGAAACTAAAATTTAAAAGAAATTAAAAAATTTGAATTATTACTTGAAATATTTTAAATCAGCAATGAATTATTTTTTATTTTTTTTTTCGAGAATTTTTATTGATAAAATTACGATTAATTTATTATCATCAATACTACCTACTATCATCTTTGATCAATTTATTATCAGCAATTTTTAGACATCTTTAAAATTTGAACAAGTTTCTCATTTTGTCACATCTTTCGAGCGAAATAGAAATGAGAAAGCAAAGAGAAAATTTTTGAAAAAAAAAAAAATAAACAAATAGCATAGGCGATAATAAATTGTAAACAGCAATAATGACCTAGAAAAAAAAAAGATAAGATAAGATGATATGAATTACTGCTGATTTCTCATCTTCATATCCTCTTCCTTTGGATCTTCCAATGATCGATGATTTACTTTTCTTAAATTATTTAATCACCTTGAAAAAATTATCAGGTAGTTATTAGGTGATGATAGATATATATAAATATAAGGAAACTTCGTTCATATTGCATTAAATTTTGATCATTAGCTCTATCCATTCAAACTCTTTGATTTTTGTATATTTCAACTTTTTATAGCTTCTTTTTTTCCTGTAAATATTTCAGTCATTTCACCTGAGCAGCTCTACTTACACGACTTTATTAGCTTATTAATAGATTTTGCATAAGTATACAGTAACTTATTAAATATACCGTATGAAAGTATTTAGAAAATATTTTCATAATAAGTTAACATACCTGAATGATAGTTTTTTTCGTATAAATATCTTAATCGCTTCGCCTGAGCAGCTCTACTTACACGACTTTATTAGCTTATTAATAGATTTTGCATAAGCATACAGTAATTTATACATATACCGTATGAAAGTATTTAGAAAATATTTTCATAATAAATTAACATACTGAATGATAGTTTTTTTCCTATAAATATCTTAATCGCTTCGCTTGAGCAGCTCTATTTATACGACTTTATTAGCTTATTAATAGATTTGCATAAGCATACAGTAATTTATACATATACCGTATGAAAGTATTTAGAAAATATTTTCATAATTTTAAATTAATGTACCTAAAAAAGATTATGACACAAAAATTACATTGTATTGATTACGATATGAAAGTTGCACTTAACTGATTACGATATTAAAAATGTATTATATTGATTGCAGTATGAAGGCTATAATATAGTGATTATGGGATTATGGTATGAAAACTATCTAAATGATTGAAGTTAGTACATTCTTAGGTGATTTTTTTAATAATTCATGTATTTTATTGTATTAATTACGTATATGAAAGTTGCACTTAATCGATTACGGTATTAAAATGTATTGTACTGATTACAGTATGAAAGCTATATATATTGTTATGGTATAAAAACTGCGTTTTATTGATTACGGTATGAAAACTTTTCACTAAAAAGTTGCGCAATATCAGATCTTAATTTTATTCTTTATGTAATCCTTCAATTCATTGAAATAAATTAATCATTTAAAAATTCGTAAGCATTTTGAGTAAATAATTAAAGTTCGATTATTTCTTTTCATAGATGGTGGCTTATTAGGTAAGGTAAAAATTTTTTCATAAAAATATATTCTTCAATTAATGTTTTCATAAGAAGAAAAAATTGAATTTTTTAAAAGATATTTGAATTGAAAAGAAATAATCGAACTATAAAATATATTGATTATGGCTATAATAATTATGGTTATAATGATTATGGCTATAATATATTGATTATGGCTATAATACATTGATTATGGCTATAATGATTATGGCTGTAATATATTGATTATGGCTATAATATATTGATTATGGCTATAATACATTGATTATGGCTATAATACATTGATTATCGCTATAATGATTATCGCTTATAATAATTTATTATGGTTATAAAAGCTATAATTAAAAGGTTAATTTTAAATTTTTTAATAATTAAAAGATTAATTTTAATTTTTTCCATTTCACAATTTTTTATCGTATGATTTAAGATATTTCAAAATATTGCAAAAATTTTAATTAAAAAAAATCTTTACATGATATTAGTGCTCTGCAAAAAAAAAAAAAAAAATAGCTAATATAGAATGCCAATTACTTAATAGCTGATAAGAAAGAGATTATCAGTAAGATGTTTTTATAATTGATAATTAAAAAAAAAGAATTTTAAATTTTAAAGAAATTTAAAGGTAGCTTAGATGACAAAAAAAGAAAGCCTTGTAATCATTTGCATTTCAAACCATTTTTCTTATCATTTTTTTTTCAATTCTCAATTATAAAATACCTTACTGATAATTCCTCGTTATCATTAAGCATATTCCTATTGATAAATCGATAATTTACGTTAGTCGCTTTTTTTCTTGATGTCAAATCGAACAACAAAATTTTTAAAACATTCTCATTCATCTTTTTTGTCTGCTCTCTCATATTTTACCATAATCTTTCTACTTATTTTCTTCCACTTTAATTTGACCAAAAAAAAGGAATCGAACACTGAAATATAAATTAAATATTTATTGATAAATCTATAATTTTGAAGAAATTTAAATGGCTAAAGTCTTATCAATAATATTTCGTCTTTATCTTTCATTATGTTTAATGAAATGATACGTTTATTTAATATTAATTTACAGTGTATCTGACGTGACGCAGACATTCTAATTGTACGTATATTTGACGTGACATACGCATTCATATTGGCAAACTTTATTTGCATATTGCTATGAAAAATTCTTGAAATTTAACGTTCATTCTTTCTGGATCAAAATATTTCAGAAAGCATAAATTACCTGAATCCTAGATATTCAGGTATTCAAATAATTACCTGAATCTTAGATATTCAAATAATTACCTGAATCCTAGATATTCAGATGTCCAAATAATTACTTGAATCCTAGATATTCAGATATTCAAATAATTACCTGAATCTTAGATATTCAGATATCCAAATAATTACTTGAATCCTAGATATTCAGATATTCAAATAATTATCTGAATCCTAGATATTCAGATATCCATGTAATTATCTGAATCCTAGATATTCAGATATCCAAGTAATTATCTGAATCCTAGAAATTTACATATTTCATGAAACATATATGTGTGTATATTCCGGATATTCAAGTAATGCTCAAAATAAAGTTTAAAATGAAAAAATTTTTTAGCAAAATATCAAATGATAAGGAAATGGAAATTTTAGTTCATGATTGCAAAATGTTTGTGTTTCAGTGATAAAATTCAATTTATATTTATATTCATTTTTACCATTAATTTTTTTTAAAGAAATTATATTTTTCAATTTGTTATAAAATACGTATATTATCTATATTTTACTATTTTCAAATATTTTAAGTTAATAAATTATCAGTTTGAATGATAATAATTATCATTGGTTTCCTATTTTCAAATATTTTAAATCAATAAATTACCGCTTTGAATGATAACAATTATCACTGGTTCGTTTTGGATGATAATAATTATCATTGGTTTCCTATTTTCAAATATTTTAAATCAATAAATTATCACTTTGAATGATAAATTAAATCAATAAATTATCACGTTGAATGATAATAATTATCATTGATTTTTTTTATTTTCATATATTTTAAATCAATAAATTATCGCTTGATGAATGATAATAATTATCATTGGTGTTATTTTACATAATAATCATTACTACTTTTATCATTACTATTATCATTTTTAAATATTCAACTTGACATTTATGATTAATTCATGTTCAATGAGATGATTAATTTTTCAGAAGAGAGAGAATCGGATAGAAAAATGGAGATAATATATTTCAAAAATTTTTTATAATTTTATAAAATAATTTTTGATGTTAAAATCTTCTTTTGATATTGAAAGATAAACTGATATAACGATATCACTAACTTTAACAAAACTTTTTGTAAAATAGGAAGTTGACAAACAAACTTATTGTACTACTATCAACAATAATGATTTATTAATGAAGTAGGAAATTAATAAAAAAATTATTTAATGTAATCTCAACAATAACAATTTATCATAAAATAGGAAATTGAAAAACAAAATATAGTAACTGTCAACAATAATGATTTATCATGAAATAGGAGATTTGATAAAAACAATAATGATTT